>JBAMBR010003395.1:0-10751 GCA_037044475.1 Zaprionus obscuricornis | reverse complement strand
ATCGCATGTCAAATGTTAATGTTCGCATTAAGACAATTGATTCGCTAGTGCAAATCATGAATCAGAATCGTTCTAGCTATGAGGAAGAGATACTTGATCGTGTTGTCATTACACAGTTGGCACAAATTCATCAGGAGCCCAATGTACAAGTACGCATGGCTGTGGCACGTGCACTATCCAATTTTGCAGCACATTGCGATACAAAACGTTGCATGGAATTGTTAGATATATTAGAAGGACTCATTAATCGACCCTTTGAACAGTATCGTCAGCTGACAACAGATGCAACTGGCGCAGATGCGGGCAGCAGCATTATAATAAAGACTGAATTAGAAATTGGCGATATCAGCGCAGCTATTGATGGTCTCGTTGAGGTTTTTGCTATCAAATTACATCGTCTACCAGCTACACATGCCATCAAGATATTCAATATACTTATGGATCATTTGGAGCTACACTATGACAAACCAAATGTCTTTGAGCATGCAAGTGTTGTACGAATGAAGGTAATGCAATTACATAACTCTTCAGTCGTATATATAATTATATATATTTTTATTACAGATATTTAATTGGATGCTGAAGGCACGTGCAAATGCATCCTATCATATTGGTTATCCTGAAGCTGGCAATGATACCTTAAAGTTTAGCCATTACTTGGGCATCGATTCACCACTGCCACCACAAACACAGACAACAACAATTTCCATACGACGTGCATGTAAATTAATTGTACGTTGCCTGGAACATGATACAGACTTTCAAGTCTTTCAATTGGTCATCAAGGAGTTGCCCAAGGTGCTGCAGAATAAAGCACTAATACAAGGCAATGACATCGAAGAGTTGGCAAATACTTTATTCAAAGTTAATTCTGTTAGCAATAATAAATTTAAACGTCCCACCGATGAATTTCATGCACTTGTATTGCCAGCAATTGCCTCGTTGGTCATCTATCACGAGTGTTTGCAGCCACAGCAACATTATAATATAATTACAGCACTTAATTCACGTGTGTTAACGGGCATTGAAAGTGTCTGCATAAATACGATGACAATCTTAATATTGGAAATGCCAGAGGCATTTATGCGTAAACTTCCTGATGTACTGCTGCAAATGAGTCGCATGTCAGATACAAATATTGTTGCTATTCCTGTCTTGGAGTTCTTGTCGTGTAAGTTGTCGCCTTGATATTGATCATATTAACTTAATGATAATAATATTTAATTTTTATTAACAGTATTAATACATTTATCGAATCATTTGTTTGCCAATTTTACGCCAATGCATAATATGTATGTATTTGCCACCGCATTGCGTTATACAAAGCCGCATCGTTATGATCATTATACAGTATCGCTGGCACATCATGTCATTGCCGGCTGGTTTCTCAAGTGTAAGCTTGAGGTGCGTCGTAATTTTGTTAGCTACATAAATAATGTAAGTAAAACCAAAAAAGAAAGAGAGCGAGGAGAATGAATTTTATTTATTAAATTTTTTACAGTCGATGCAATCAAATGCCAAAATGCTATACAATGATATTATAAATATTAATTCACACAATGTTAATGTCAATGAGGATTCATCGAATCGCAAACGCAGCACCAGCCTTACAGAACGTGGCAGTCGCAATAGTGCTGCAACACGTAGCGATTCTGAGATGCGTCCACTGATGAATAACAGTTTACATATGTTCCATGCAGAGCTTGCTGAAACATGTTACGATTTCTTAGAACGTCATACATTCTCTGCCTGTCCATCGTTACCCAAACGGTGAGTAATGTTTCTCTAATTACTTCTTGTGCTCAATTTCCATTTCATCTGCAGTTTGCCAGCTATTGAGTATCTATTGAAGGATGGCGTATCACAGACATGGCTGGTTGGACACAATCTGATAACTATTACAACATCAGGCTGTCCATCGGGACCAACACGTAATGGTTTATGCGAACGCTGTGCACAGCTGGGCAAAGCACCGAGCATTAGTTTAAACTCCAAGAGTCTTAGCGATGCAGCACAACCAGTTTTATCGCCAGAACAGGAACATCGTTACACTAAGTTAAGCTTACAACATAGCAGCGGTAATGATAGTGCTGGTAGCACAGATCATACATCATCCTCATCGGCATCTGTAACCAATTCAGGTGCCAATGCACATCCACATCGTCAAATTTCAAACAGTTCAACGGCATCGCTTGACACATGTTCACGACGCGGTTCAAATCCTGAGGCATCAGGTGTAAGTAACCTAGTTGAAGGTTCACATGCAGGCAGCAATACATCACTATTGGGCAACTCGATGTCCTTATCCACTGCAAGTGTAAGTCCATCGACACATTTGGGTGCCGTTGTGCAGCAACCAGTTTGTGTACGCGCCTGCACCGGATGGGCGGAAATATATATAAGGCGACCCACGGGCAACATTTCATGGATAACGCGTTTACAGAATCCAATAGTGAATGATTGCTTTGGTCAAGATCTTCCCTTCAATAGCATGGTCTCATTATTTTTACCGACTGCCTATGGTGGTGTCTTTGGGCCGGACAATACGTTGCAAGCAACACAACAACAGCAACAGCTGACACAACAACAACAGCAACCACAACAACAACAGCAACTGCCGCCGCCGCAACAGCAGCCACAACTGCAACCGCAGCAGCAGCAGCAGCAACCACCAGAAGCACAGACAGCTACACAGACAGATGTAGACTTTGAGCAAACGACAGAGACAGGAACTGCCGCAGAGATAAGCAAACGAATCGTAGCTAAATCTCGTGCATTACAACGTCAAGAGGAGATACACTCTGTTAGCATCGCTGGAAGTGGTACAGCTGCCATTGATATACCCATTCCACGGATGACAGCCAAACGTGGCAACGAAGCTGTCAGTGTCAGTGATGGCGAAACAGATGAAGATGCTTTGGCCTTTACGGATGCGCAGAGTCGATCACGTAATCCTGTGCGACGTGTCAACTCAAGTCCAGAGATGAGCTCAAGCTGGCGTCAAGCATTTTTAAATGCTAAACCAGCACCGCTTTCCCAAGAGCCATCAGCAGAGGCAGTACGCACATCACTTGAGGAACCACAGCAGCCATCGAAAAAGAAGAGCGTACAGTATAACACCAAGGATATGCGTTTGAGCTATGAAGCAATACCAGAGGAAATAGCTGGCTCAACACCGCCACAGGCAGCACATGGCTTAAAGTTTCCATTGCAACCAGGTAGCGGTACACTGCCACCTAAACAACACTCGGCCGATGATGTGAGTAGCCAAGTAGCAAACGCTAGTGCTCAGCCAGCATTGGTGCAGAATTCAGCATCTGCCTCATCGCTGAAACTAACGACCACTGGCAAGCCACCATTATCACCTGGCCAGGCACAGACAGTGGCCGTTGCCACTAAACAGACCTTGGCTCCGATTCTAGCGCCGATGGCAAACAAAATGTCAAGCTATAGTGGTGCTGGCCTAACACTAGCCAAGTCCAACAGTGGTGGCAATAGTAACAATGGCGATATGGGCATGGGTATTGGTTCAGATTATAATAATGGTGGCGGTGATATGATGCGTGGTCGCTCAAAAACTATATCCGTTGTGAGAGAAGTGAATAATGGTAAAGCACGTCCACCGCCAGCTAGTAGTTTTCGTAGCTTTGGTGCCACAAAGCCACCGATAAATGCTAAGCTGTGCATGAATCCCAGCTTTGTGTTTTTACAACTGTATAGCACTGGTCAGCTGGAGGTGACTGAAACGCCCCTAAAGGTGGGCCCCGAACAGTCTAGTGCATTGGCATTATTTGATTTAGTGCCACCATTTGAAATACATAAGATCGGTGTACTTTATGTTGGTCGCAATCAATGCAACAATGAAGTTGAAATATTACGCAACTCGTATGGCAGCACACGCTACGTGGAATTCCTGCGTTGCATTGGAACATTGGTTAGCCTAAAAGAGGCCGAACAAAATAATCTATTTATTGGATTGGACAAGAGTGGAACCGATGGTAAATTCGCTTATATATGGAAGGATGATATATTGCAGGTAATGTATAAGCTATGCTAATTAAATAAGATTCAAATTTATTCATGCTTTATTTTTTAACTTAATCTCCAGGTCACTTTTCATGTTGCAACTTTGATGCCAACAAATTTACAAGATGACCCCAATTGCAATGAGAAAAAGAAGCATATTGGCAATGATTTTGTTAAGATTATCTACAATGAAAGTGGTGAAGAATATAATCTTACCACAATATCGGTATATATCTACTACTCTCCACGCTCTTTATATAGGTTTTTTTCATATATTCTTCTTTCTTTCAGGGACAATTTAATTATGCTTGTGTTATTGTTGAACCACTTGAGCTGAACTCCAATCGTGTCTATGTCAAGGCACGTCCTGAAATATCCAAATATGTTTGCCATGCAGAGCCACGAATTGTCTCTGATCGCAGCGCACCATTGCTCGCACGCCAGATGGCGCTACATGCAAATGTAAGCATATATCAAATTATAGATAAATATATAAATACTAAACAACTTTTATTCTCATTTTACAGCTCGCCTCACTTGTCTATCAAAGTGTACAGAAAAAGAATCCCTATGCATCGAATTGGCTTGAAAGATTGCGAAAATTGAAACGATTACGCGCAAAGGTATAAAATAAAGTGATACTTACCTGAGAGGGGGAAAGAAAAACCTAATATTGATTTTACAATTTACAGCTAATTGAAGCTCAAAAGAGTCAAAATCCAAGTGGAAATGTTGAAATTGATGATCAGCGTGGCGATTTTACAAAATATACTTAAATCTGAATACTTGAATACTTGGACACTACTTTGCTTAAAGCTGTCATCTACATATATAATTTTATAGTAGCCCGTAATAATCGTCAACTTTTACTATAATTTTCAGTTGATATTTAAGGGCAATAAACCAAGCATATACATTTTTTTTCAATGCAATAATTTTTTGTGGATAATCAAATATCAATAAAAAAAAAAAAAAAAAACATTTGTAACGAGTTCAGAGTTTTTTCCGTTTATTATTATTATTATCAATTTTTAATAATTCTATATAATTAAAAATTAAATTCAACAATTAGCATTCAATATTTGTCATAACAATAACAACAACAATAATAAGAAAGAAAAAAATTTACAATCACGAAATATTTGTTGATTTATTGTCACTTTTAAGGTCGGCAATGTGATCGTAACCGAACTTTGTAATCTTATGTCCAGCAACGCGATTAGCAAAATCAACGGCATCGGCAAGATAACTTTTCAGCATATATGTTGCATATATGAAGCCGGCCATGAAACTATCACCGGCACCCAAAGTATCCACAACTTTTGCTGGTTTATAGGCATCGACATGATGACACTTGCCTGATACATCCCTATATGTGGCACCAGTGCTGCCCCATGGACATATTATGATCGGACATTTTGGTTGTAAAATGTACGCCAATTCAATACACGTTGACTCTGATGTCAACCAACCTTGTTTGGCGGCAAGTTCTTTGGAGAAGACAACATAATCACATAAGCTGCACAATACCAAGTTCTCTTCATATCTAGCTTCAAAGTCTAAGGAGATTATAATTGGTTCTTGATGCCTATTATTGCTATTATGTTCACGGATTAATTTTATCATTTGAAATGTTTCACTGGCATTGCGTGCTTCAAAGTGTATCCAGCCATAAAGATTAAGATCGATTTTCTGGAATTGCTCCCAGGTAACATACGGATAATTCTTGTTACAATGGACAATTGTACGTGATCCCGTATCCTTAACAATCATAACAGAGGAAAATGGCGGATCTCTATCGGTTAGTGGACAGTGTCTTATATTAATATCACGACGTTTAAGATCTTCCAGTAGAACCTGAAAGCCCGCTGATTGACTTAGCATGCCAAAGAATTCAACATTTACACCAAGCCGCTGCAGCACTGTGCTTACGTTTGATGCATTTCCACCACGTTGCCAGTAGCCATCCAGGCAACGCCCATCGGTATCTTCCTGGGGATAACTTTCATTGATGGTGATAAAGTCAATAACAGTGCAACCGACGCACAGAACTGATTTCAATGTGCTGGCCATTGTGACTTGTTAAATAAATTAACCGTTTACCGTTTTTCCAAAGCTCGCTAAACGTGCAATACGATAGTCAAACAGATCTCAAATGAATTCAAAACAACTTCTACATATGTGCATGTACATATGTACGTATGTACGTATGTACATATGTTCATATAATCTAATTGTGATTAAATACATGCTTATACAAACATACAAATGTTTATATGTACATACACACATACGTACATATGTACATATGTACATTGATCGACAACCTTGACTCAAACAATTGTACAACACACATGCAAACATACAAAATTCCTGTTTACATGTACATATGTATGTAAATACAATGTCAAGTTTACAGCGAGCCACGCCGGCGCAATTTAAGTATGTGTTTAACATATTTACAGACTGTTTAACATAAATTTATTCAAAAACAAAACGTATTTAATAAAACTGTGACTAAATAATATCATCACGGAAATGTGAAGCTTTGAGACGTTACAGATTAGCATTTACCAGGGCTACAGAAAAAATAACTAAATAAACTAGACGGCATATGTTATATATATACGTACACATATGTACATTTACATATAAATATACATGGACATACATATATATTTATATATAAAAATATTAATTTTTGTATAGTTTTGCAACGATCATTATATTTCTTTTTCAAATTTATATTTTTGCGTTAATTATTAATAAAAGTTCTTATTGGAGAAACTATCAGCGCGCGTGTAGCGTGGCCATTTGAAATTAACATTTCGGAGAGCGTCAGTATCAACAGTCATGCGTAAAACGCGTAACCTCGTTCATTTCTCTCACCATGCTACCAGCTGTATGCGCGCCTGCCGATCAGTTATCCACTAGTCACCCGCGCGCGCGGAGTTCATTGCTGTCGCGTTGTTGTTCGCTTTTTTTTTAATGCACGATATACTGCAAATTGCAAAAAAGTTTTTATATTCGCGACTGGCGTTGCTTAAGTGAATGTGCCATATGATAAATGAAGCTAAAAAACAAAAGCAATATTGACAATAAGCCGGTCGGTAAGTGAGACCAGGCTACAGTTGTTAAGTAAAGAACATACATACATCAGTACATATAAATATACATACGTACATATAAATATACATACGTACATATACACACACACTCTCTCTCTCTCTCTCTCTTCCACTTGCTGTCTGTCTGCTAGACTTTTTAACAATATTTCCTTATCAAAAGATAGCTAGATACATATGGTATATGTACATATATATGTATGCATGTACGTATATATGTTTGTATATACTAAATCGGCATTCCAATGTCCATAGCTCCAACTTACAGCAAATGTGGATAATGATATCTCATATTTTCATACATTTTTTTTCATACATACATATATTATTTATTCTTGTTTTTATTTTTGTATTATTTTGTTGTTGTTATTGTTTTGTCTAATCTATTCCTGGGCCACCAATGCTATATAATACAAAGTACTAGATTATGACAACGAAAAATAATGCTGAAATAACGTTCATTTATTTGCATATAGCTCTATAAAACAGTTAACACATATTTTATACTAAACATGTGTATTAGATAAGCTAAAACCCGTTAGTAGTAAACAAACACACAAAAAAAAAATAATAATACTTGAATTTTGTATAATATTCTTTTGGTTTCCACTTGTAGTATTCATTACAATAGTCTCATCATTAACAAACATTTGATAGCCCCACTAGGCAAGTCAGTAGAAGAAGTGGATACGAGGAAAGAGAAGAGAAGAGGGGGGGAGGGCGGCTGATTTCAGTTGTGTCGCAGTTGCAAAACTGATGATAAGACTTTGGGAAACGGGTCGACGGCATTGACAAAAGGCTGAGTGAGAAGCATCAGCTTCAACTGCGACTACGACTGTGACTGTGACAACAACAGTTTCATAGAATGGAACAGCAACAATTCAAGAAGCAATTTCTTATCTTGAAATAATTTCCCCCAACCAACTAAGTTAAAAAAAAATATAAAGTATGATAAGATTTGAAGAACCTAGAAAATATTTTGCAATATGTTATTTTCGTAGTCTGACAGACCGTACATACATACATACATACATATATGCACAAAAATACTCTAATTATCTATGGATGTATGTGTATAATCATAAGTCACGTACATATACATGCTTGTACACACACAAACACAAACACATACATAAATGATTAGCTTTGACGCTTTGTCAAACGCACAGCACAGCACGGCACGGCACAGCGCGCGGCGTAAATTCTGCCAAAAAGTCGCAATACTATTTTTCGTTTAAGGTACTATTAAAAATATTTTCATACATGTACATATGTATGTAATAAGTTGACACATGCTATATATGCATATGTGCATATGTACATATGTTTTTGATTTGAAGTTTTTCGTTCTATTCCTATTTATGCATACTTAAGTACATACATATGTATGTTCATATATGCATGCAGTATTCATATATACATATACATATATACATGAATGTGTTATTTTGCGTGGCCACTTGCGCAACTTGACAACCAGCTGACAGCCCAGTCGAATGCGCATTCTCTTCCTAGACACAAACTTATACTCCAAAATGTTCTCTCTCTCACACACACACACTCTCAGTGACGACGCAACGTAAGCACTCTCTCATCATTACCACTCGTTTTTGTCCATTTAAAATATTAACTTTATAATGTGCATATGCATGTGTGTATTTATGTACATAAGAACTTAAAATTCTATGTACATTTATATGTAGATGCAAAAGTCTGTTTCTGACAGCATTGAACTCAATATTTATATTTTATTTTAGTTTATAAAGCTCTCCGAAATGTTAATTTCAAATGGCCACGCTACACGCGCGCTGATAGTTTCTCCAATAAGAACTTTTATTAATAATTAACGCAAAAATATAAATTTGAAAAAGAAATATAATGATCGTTGCAAAACTATACAAAAATTAATATTTTTATATATAAATATATATGTATGTCCATGTATATTTATATGTAAATGTACATATGTGTACGTATATATATAACATATGCCGTCTAGTTTATTTAGTTATTTTTTCTGTAGCCCTGGTAAATGCTAATCTGTAACGTCGCAAAGCTTCACATTTCCGTGATGATATTATTTAGTCACAGTTTTATTAAATACGTTTTGTTTTTGAATAAATTTATGTTAAACAGTCTGTAAATATGTTAAACACATACTTAAATTGCGCCGGCGTGGCTCGCTGTAAACTTGACATTGTATTTACATATGTACATGTAAACAGGAATTTTGTATGTTTGCATGTGTGTTGTACAATTGTTTGAGTCAAGGTTGTCGATCAATGTACATATGTACATATGTACGTATGTGTGTATGTACATATAAACATTTGTATGTTTGTATAAGCATGTATTTAATCACAATTAGATTATATGAACATATGTACATACGTACATACGTACATATGTACATGCACATATGTAGAAGTTGTTTTGAATTCATTTGAGATCTGTTTGACTATCGTATTGCACGTTTAGCGAGCTTTGGAAAAACGGTAAACGGTTAATTTATTTAACAAGTCACAATGGCCAGCACATTGAAATCAGTTCTGTGCGTCGGTTGCACTGTTATTGACTTTATCACCATCAATGAAAGTTATCCCCAGGAAGATACCGATGGGCGTTGCCTGGATGGCTACTGGCAACGTGGTGGAAATGCATCAAACGTAAGCACAGTGCTGCAGCGGCTTGGTGTAAATGTTGAATTCTTTGGCATGCTAAGTCAATCAGCGGGCTTTCAGGTTCTACTGGAAGATCTTAAACGTCGTGATATTAATATAAGACACTGTCCACTAACCGATAGAGATCCGCCATTTTCCTCTGTTATGATTGTTAAGGATACGGGATCACGTACAATTGTCCATTGTAACAAGAATTATCCGTATGTTACCTGGGAGCAATTCCAGAAAATCGATCTTAATCTTTATGGCTGGATACACTTTGAAGCACGCAATGCCAGTGAAACATTTCAAATGATAAAATTAATCCGTGAACATAATAGCAATAATAGGCATCAAGAACCAATTATAATCTCCTTAGACTTTGAAGCTAGATATGAAGAGAACTTGGTATTGTGCAGCTTATGTGATTATGTTGTCTTCTCCAAAGAACTTGCCGCCAAACAAGGTTGGTTGACATCAGAGTCAACGTGTATTGAATTGGCGTACATTTTACAACCAAAATGTCCGATCATAATATGTCCATGGGGCAGCACTGGTGCCACATATAGGGATGTATCAGGCAAGTGTCATCATGTCGATGCCTATAAACCAGCAAAAGTTGTGGATACTTTGGGTGCCGGTGATAGTTTCATGGCCGGCTTCATATATGCAACATATATGCTGAAAAGTTATCTTGCCGATGCCGTTGATTTTGCTAATCGCGTTGCTGGACATAAGATTACAAAGTTCGGTTACGATCACATTGCCGACCTTAAAAGTGACAATAAATCAACAAATATTTCGTGATTGTAAATTTTTTTCTTTCTTATTATTGTTGTTGTTATTGTTATGACAAATATTGAATGCTAATTGTTGAATTTAATTTTTAATTATATAGAATTATTAAAAATTGATAATAATAATAATAAACGGAAAAAAC
>JBAMBR010003392.1:0-23074 GCA_037044475.1 Zaprionus obscuricornis | reverse complement strand
AGCAAATAGAAATGCTCAGAATATTATTGAGAAGAGTTGTATAGATAAACAAAAACAAAACAATGCAACAGTTTAGCAGTACGGGTCAACATTACGGGTAACAAATATATTTTAATTAAAAAATAAAACAAAAAAAGAAACTTTCATATTCCTTGAAGGTTTAAATGAAAATATTATACAAAACATAATATTTTCAATCGATATATGGATGGCATATGATATAGTCGTGAAATTTGGTCAAAATTTGGATGACATGTGTTAGATGTAAAAGTTTCAACCGGATTGCTATATAATATATAAAAGCCCTTATGATCCGATCAGGTGCAGCAATAAGAATTATACCATAAGTACAACAATTTATGAGAGTAGTATTACAATTGAAGTGACTATAAGTGTACTTAAACAGACTGGAATGAAAATGAGATATTAATTTAATTCTTGCCTAATATGCAAAGGATAAACCACAATTTAATTTATTTAGTTAAGTGAAAATCTTAAACTTGAAATCTGCGGTTAATCTTATTTGTTCTAACGATTTCGTTAAAGTGCATAAGTCTTTTAAAAGTTTCCTTACCCTGTAATACAGTATTAAAATTTTTGTATTCTGTTTAATATTATCTGACACCTGCTTCTTTAATTTGACCCTGAAAATAAAAAATTTCGACTGCGAATAAAATCCATAAAAATATAGACTGTTACTTATTTGACCTTTATGCCAAAAAATAATTCGAAATGTTTCACATTGTGCACAATAAGTAAGAGGATAATCCTCCTAAGTAGAAACTTTAACACCCTTTGAGTCCAGGCCAAGCATATGGCAATTGCCTTCTGTGAATTAAGCTCGACTCTCGCACACGCAAATTCCCAAAGTGACGTTGTAAATAAGACGTACATCGTTTGCATGTGTATGTGTATGTGTGTGGGTGTGCTTGATAAGAGTATAGAAATGTTTCATATTTGTACATTTTAATATACATACGATATCAATGTTTGTGATTGTATGTGTCTGTGTGTGCACATATGTTAACTGTCACGGTTCACAAGAAATAAAAATTATTTTACTGTTTAAGTTCTAGTGAATTATTGCAGCATTCATTTTATATTCAGCATTAATTTTATATTAACTTTTATTGAAAATCAACAGATGTATAAAATTATATTGTTAAGATTTGTTCATAACTTTAATCTTATTTAATGGTTTCGCCATGTTCGAGTTTCGGCTTTGTTAGAGCTAGAAAATCATTATACATGCCTCGCCTTAAAAGTTGACAAAGTCTTATAATAAGTGTCACTCAAAAATTAAATTATTAAAATAACTATTACCACTAAGCAAATAATATAATAATATAATATAATAATAATAATATATATAATTTGCTCAGAGCTATTACAACGTTTCTGTGGCGCCATCTATGAGTGAATAGTGACAATAACGACAATACCTTGACAACGGCTTCGTTGTCTTACAAGGTTGATGACTTGGCTTAAATTCAAAGAATAGGGAAATTTAGAAATTTTGCTTTAATTAAAATTTAATTTGAAATTATGTTAAAATGTATTTTATAAATTAGAAAAAAATATAATAAACTATATAATTTTTATTAGATATTTAGGTTTAAAGTAATTTTTTTCTGTACATAATGTAATAGTATTTGATATGTAATGTAGTTTTCATGATAATTTAATTTTCGTTATAATTATACTATGTACATTATTATAATAATTATATTATTTCTTTGTAAAAAGTTCCTTTAAATTGTATACCTTACATTTTTTGATGGCTCTGTCCGAAATTCTATCACTTGTATTGTACTTATGTTTAACCCTCGCAATGCGTTCGACCAATGAGAACACTTCAAACTGTTGCCAATCCAAAATGGCCGCCACTCTGTCCTGGGCCACGCTGAGTAATAAGGGTTGATCAACAATAGTCAGTAGAACAGAAAATCCAATAAGTCTGACTGTGAATTAAATTAGAATTTCAATCCAATTTGAGCTTCCAAACAGAACAGACCAAAGGTCTGTACATTCGTATCAGAATAGGACAATTTACAGCACAGAATAGAATAGAAGAAGCAATGCAGCATCCGGGTGATCAACCTACCTATATGCCAGAGGTACCATTCCAGCCACTATGGGGTCAGGAGGCTCCTCCTCCACCGCCAATTGTACCGTATCAGGAACTTATAGCTGGATTTCCTTGTTCAGACTTATGTAAGTTTTATATTTCTAAAGAAATAAAATTAAAAATTAATTTATTTTATTTCTGCAGCACTGTGGCAAAGATCTCAGGTAGCACCATTAGTAAACCAACGTCCCACCACAAACGGACGCGCCAATGGCTCGTCCTCATCCTCGGCCTCAAAGAAGACCCGTCGCCGTGTCGCTTCAATGGCACAAAGACGTGCTGCAAATATTCGTGAACGTCGTCGCATGTTTAATCTGAATGAGGCATTCGACAAGTTGCGTCGAAAAGTGCCAACATTTGCCTATGAGAAACGTCTATCGCGTATCGAGACACTACGGCTTGCCATTACATATATCGGCTTTATGGCCGAGCTGTTAAGCGGCACGCCGTCTAACTCGCACAAATCGCGCACAGATATCTACGGTGGCATGAACGGACATCATCATTCGTCGGGACCACCAGGACCACCAATGCATCCACATCATCTACATGCAGCGGCCTATCAACGTGACTTTGCTTCGCCCTATAACCACAGTCTGACCTAAATAGAAGATATCTGCATTAATGGAATATTGTTTTCTATGTTTTTTTGTTGCAATTTTATGTGTTTGAGCTTAAGATTTATTAATAATAATACAAGTGTGATAGTTGATTAACTTGTTGTGTTTACAGTGCTTTGTGTTCGTATTGAATCCATAAAACTTACATGTATATATCACAGGAGGTATCGGAAGTATTATAAAGTTAATAAAATAGTTAATCTTTGTGTCTAATAGTTTGGAAAATAGAGTTCAATGGGAAATGGATATTTTTGATAGAAAGATATTGCAACTATATAGAATAGGAAATCATAGTACTCATCCTATTGAATCTTTTGTGATCGTGCTCGACGATCTGATACCCGGCACTATCTGAAAGTTCGAAAGTTGCATAACTTCTTTGTTTTTGATCCAGTCTGGACCAAAAACAATAAATCATCTACATTAGTTCTATAATCGATTTCTATGAACAGCCTTCAATTAATACAAGCTCTTGGCAAAAAAATGAAGTCTCAAGGCCATATAATCTTTTAGAATCTGGGTGTTCTTAAGGACGTAAAGACGGACAGACAACCGACTCAGCTGTTATTCCTTTATGGAATTGGCCACGGCTCCTTATGGGAGTTACTTACATTTGCTGGTAAGCTGTCATAAAGTCATTATACCCGCAGTACCCTACAGGTACCGTGTATAAAAATCATTCACTATCGACCAGCCTATGAAAAGCTTTTCCATCATGCACAATCATGTTTGCAATATCTGGACCTAGTTTAATCAATAGGCAATAATTAAATTTCTACAACTGTAAATAATATTATCTTACAACAATGCGAATTCAAACAAAATTCCTTATCAATTATCAGTTAGTTTCTGTTCGGCAATCGAAAGTCTCATAAAGTTCTATAAACGATTATTAAAATTGTTTTTTATTTGCTCACTAATCGAGGAATGCCAAGAGCTTAACTTAGTATTCAATTGAAAGTACAATGAAAATGTCGAAAGTCGCGTTTGTCTCACAAAACTCTTTTAGTGATTCCAATGGTCCTCCAGCCTGGCTTGATGAACATGAGTTGCAACGTCTAATAATACAAGATATACCAAAATTTCAAAGTATTATGAACATAAATACCAGATTAGAATATTACAGTCAGAGTGCGCTGCGTGTACAGATTCAAACGAAATTATCGGGTGAGAAAGTGATATTGATATCTATACGTGACAACGATTAGAATAATCAAACTACTGATATCATTTCTATAGAAAATTCAACACAACTGATAAACTATTTAGTTAAGTCGGAGGAACAAAACAAAAATGGGGCCTTAAAATTTCCTCGATCACATAACTTTCAGCTGGAGTTGCATATGCACAATACTATTCTACCGGCACTGGTCGAGCTATACAAGACTGTTAATAAGAATTTAGCTTTCAGTCCGCGCAATCACAAATCCAAGCTTGGCCATCATGCAGCTAACTCATCGAATCCAAGTCTGTATCTCGAGTATCTGCAAACTAAGGGCTATCGGATCGCCAATCAACCAAAGGGTCTTAATAAATTCGCCATGGAAACAATAATATCAAAATTAGCGGCGTATCATGCAGTCACAGCAGTTTACCTTCAACTACATCCGAATGAAATTAAAGAACTATCCAAGTTAACTCCAAATAAAGATCGAATCGACGAAATAGAAAAGCTCAAAAATAGATTGCAAATGAAATTTTGGGAAAGTCTGCGTGCAAACGACTTAAGGAATTACGAGGATAAAGTGGCGAGTATACAAATATTAAATAATAAAATAATAAGCATTTTAGAATATAATATGTTTTTGTCTACAGAAATCATATCAAAAATATCTAAAAGCAAATATTGAGATACCCGATCTAAAGAAATCCTTTAATGTTATCTCTATTGGAGCATGTTGGCCCAACAATATTCTAGGGCATTTTGATGCATTTGGACAGGCGAAGGATGTGGTATTCATAGATTTTGGCAGTGTTAGCTATGGACCGGCCATAAGCGATCTACTCCAGCTGTTGCTCACTGCTCCCGGCGAAAAAACTGAACAGTTCGATGCACACTTAAGACATTATCAGAATGAACTCAGCGCAAATTTGCAATTGCTAAAGTTCAAGGGAAAAATACCGACGTTAACTAATCTTCAACTGGAGTTACTAAATTATGGACATTGGGGTAAAATGATTTGATTCTACAATTCTAGAGTATCACTTATAACAATTTAATACTACAACAGGCTTTGAGGTAATAACGGAAATTTTACCGGTTGTGCTGTCCGACTTTGAAGCAGTTGATCTGGAGGAGATTTTCAAAACTTCCAACTATTCGATGCAAATTCAAAAAATATTACCATGGCTGGAAAATCGTGGTTATTTTGAACAAAATTAAGATCGAATAAGATCATAATCGTGGAGAGTAAAAGGAAACTGACCGATTAAAGAGAAATACTGAAACAAGCTTATTTTTTATTAATGATATTAATATCTGAAATACAAAAATAAATATATGGAAATTTACCCAAACGTAATCAAAAAGTTATTCGAAATAATTTTCATAATATTCTTATTAAAAGTATTTCAACAAATGTTTAAGATCTTTTTAATTAGTCTAAAATCCACCTGATAATCCTTTAAAATTGTGGCGGGTTTGTAACCACACTTGCTATAAAACTTGCATACTTACAACATTATGCGAACTTGATTTACGTGTGAATTGTTTCAGCTGTGACACATGTTGATGCAACATCTGAGTTACATTGGAATAGAATGGAATAGACAGAAAGAATAAAAAAAAAAAACGATTATACAATTTGACAACGTAAACAAAGCGTAAAATTATTATTAATAAATGCATGTGGAACTGGAAGGGGGAACAATACAATGTCAATTGTTACAGCATCCCTGGAAGTGTGCAGTAAAACAAGTGTAATATTTGAAGGGAGCAATCGTGTTGACTTTTATACCCTGTAAATTGTTTATTTACGATACGCTTAACTAATTTTTACTAAAGCTTTTTGAGAATTTTACTTTTAACAGATTTATTGATATATTGTTTTATATTAATTTTATTATAATTTTATAATATAATTTATAATCCTAATAGAATTATTATTTTTATTATTACATATTCTCACCGTTAATTGCTTTTAAATATATACATATATATATATTTTTTTTTTTTGGGTTTTTACTACTATTAATTTTTATTTCTATTTTATATTTTCTATATTTTGAATACTTCTTCATGTGATGCTGGGTATTTTTTAGTCCAACTGCGTACTTCGGAATCTGTTCCGTTCCACTTTTTTGCAGACAATGCCTAAATACCGAGGAATTTTTGCGTTCAACGCCCATTCTCAACAGATTAGCTTTCGCCCCTCGAACAGGACAAACCCTGTTCGAACATCGAGTAAATTAATTTTGAGCGCATAAACAGAGGAATAGGGTCGAAAAGGAAGTAGAACTAGTAGAGATACCTGAGGGTTGCTACAGAGTAACGGATGCATGAATCAGAATCAAGGAATCAGAATTCAGTTGGTATCAAAGTGTAACATTTTGCGACCCTTTTACACATTTACCATGTGGTTGTCTCTTGCTCTTGTTTTGGTCATTTGGTTGTACAATATGTTTTGATGAATTTGTGACACTTCATGCCGCATTATCTGTTAACCAACCCTCGTTCAAGGGTTGACTTATCGCTTATGAAGTGCGTTCACGTGTCGCCGATTAGCAGTTTATGTCAGTTACCAAATATGATATTTTGTATTTGTCTTATTTAAAGTTAAAACAAATCTTAATCTCACACTTAGACCACCTGCTGTGTGGGAATCTTGAATCAAAGGCTTGACTTGACTTGTGCATAATTTCTCTTTCCACTTGAATTTAATTTGATCATGCCACGTGCTGATCATTAAATGTTTCCCATAGTAAATCAATCTATATAGTAAGATCTAAGATTTGCGTAATCCGAAAATCAGCAATAGCTCATTACCGAACCCCCCTCCCTTATACTCCCTTCATTGTCGAAGTTCTACCGCCCCTTAACGTCCCATGTCAAATCGCTATGACAAATTAATTGAATTTTGTTACAATTTTCGTCATTTTTAGCGCAAAATTACCGACACTTTCTAAGCATATTAGAGACATATACAATCTATAACGAACGACATGATATGATAGATGTGATTAACTCAAACTGAACAGATGTTTCGCTATAATAGTAGTTCAGAGATTAATGAAAATCGCTTGGTTGATTAAAATAGAAAATATATAAAAAATATATATCAAATTTTAAAAATACAACACATCAGAGTATATATTCATCATCATCATTCGGGTTATTTTAGATTATTAAGCTTTGTATAAAAGCTTTATTATTTTACTGTTCTTTTAGCACCATGGTGTAATTCGATAAAAGCTTTAACATCAAAAGCAATTTTGTTTTGGCGGTGTTATTAGCTCACTGTTATTAAATAGAAGAGCTTCTTTTCTCACAACCATTGCAACCTAATCAAATATATTTTTAACTGATCTCCCTTTTTCTATATCTCTTGTTTTCACTAATTATACATAATATTATATATAAATAGCTTAGATGATTAAATTTGTTCAAATACCATAGAAGACTCAAAAGCTCATATAATCTAATGGTTTAATCCGAAGACTCTTTTTTTACAAACATAACGTAATTCGATCAAAGCTTTAAGCATTAAAAGCTTTTTGTTTTATCAGCGAGTTTGCTGTATGTTGAGGCGACTTCGACAACTTATTCACAGTTGTGTATCGCAAGTCGAGAGAAGCAACATCAAATAATGGCAAATTCAAGTGAAATAGCAAATTTTGGAGAGGTAACGAACTGGTTAAACCAGGAAATGTTTGCCGAGTTTTTGCAAAAAGATTTTAAAGATCTTTATAAGGGAATCAATAAATTCGAAATAGAAGAAACTTGTGGGAAAGGTGAAAACTTTACAACTTTAGTGTTGCGTGTAAAGATTATTGTAGATATAAAAGGTAAAATATGTATTAATTAGAATGTTAATTTACTAACTAACAAAATTATCAAATATGTTTTGCAGATGGCAGCCAAGTTGACATCGCTTATATTATCAAATTGTTGCCGACAACATTGAGCATACGCGATATGATTGCTAGCTGGAGAGTATTCGATAAGGAAAAGCTTTCCTATGGCACTTATATACCCGAATTTGAGCAGATGTATAAAAAAGTAAACAAAACAGTTAAATTTGGCCCTAAATACTATGCAGCAAGTAATCCACCGAAGTCTGAACTTTTAATCCTGGAAGATTTAGGAGCTCGTCGCTTTAAGAATGCAAATCGACAAAAAGGTTTTGATGTTACCCATACTCAAGCAGCTCTAGAGAAATTAGCACAATTTCATGCCGCATCAGCAGTACACTATGAGATTAATGGTTCCTATCCGGAACTCTACGATCGTAATCTATGCAGCGAAGAAGATAAATTCCAAGAGTTTCGCGATTCACAAGCCAAGTCCATTATCAAAAGTCTGCCTCTCTATGGGGCAACATATTTGGAAGAAGCATTGGTAAGAGAAGTTCAACTAAATAAAATATATAACATTATATAATGTTTATTTTCAATTTAGGCAAAATATACCTCTCAAGTGCCTGATATGTTTCAGGCATATGCAGTTAAGTTCAAGGACGAATTCCGTTGTCTCAATCATGGCGACTTCCATATCAATAACATCATGTTTCAATATGATGACAATGATAAAATACGTGAAACATATTTTATAGATTTGCAAATGAGTCGATATTGCTCACCAGCCCAGGACTTAATATATCTTTTATTTAGCTCAATTTCATTAGAGTTTAAATTATCAAAATTCGATTATTTCATAAAATACTATCATGAAAAACTTATTGAAAATCTGCAATTATTGCAATATCCAAAGACATTACCGACACTAAGAGGATTGCATGAGGCAATCTTTAATCATGGCGATTGGGGTAAGAATTTCATTTGGCGAAACTCAATATCATTTTAATTCTTTAACTACTTTTAGTTTATACTGTTATATCGTTGGCACTGCCCCTAATGTTGCTCGATCCCAATGAAAAGGCTGACATGGACACTTTAACAGATCAGGAAAGCGAAGGCGATCAATTTCGTCACACAATGTTTGGAAATGCTCGTGTGGTGGAACACTTAAAACAAATTCTACCATGGGCATACAATCGAGGACTCTTTGAGTATAGTAGAAAATTAAACTCTGAATAAATATTAAAAGATTAAGAAAGATCACTTTAATAAAAATACTTTTAGAAATTGCGCAAGATAAACTTATAGATGATATAAATATACTAGGACGGCTTATAATCATAATGACAATAAAAAAGAAGTGATTTTTACACAGCAAACATTTCATACTCATGAATGCTTAAACAAACAGAGCGTCAATAGTTCATTATCTTTGTTAAATTTATATGAGGTGAAACCTAGTGCAACTGTTGATGTTCACAATGAATACTCATTGAAGTCTGCCACGCACCGATCTGCAAGTTCTGAAGACATTTAAAATATTGTTGCGAATATATAAAAATTATAGCACTGTTTATAACTAATTACTACGAAAAGGCCAATGAGCTCTTGCATTTGCGAACTGATTAAAAAACTAGCTAGAGTCATTGTGATTCAAGAAATATAGTATACACACGATTATTATACATATGTATATGTTACTTATCAACAGGTAGTTTTCAAATATAATTTGTGGTAATCAATTGTGTGCAAACCATTTCCATATAAGTCAAACGAAATTCTATAACATAATGCCAATTCATAATCAGCGTAATAGAGAACCACACGAACCGCTCGAGATATTGATATGGGATTACTTATCTAATCAAAATCAACATATGCATTCAAGATTTTGTATAAATACCAAACGTAACAATATATTTATTAATTTGGAAACTACAAAAACAGCTGAGCAGAGCTCTTCTCTTTTCTCTTAAAAAATGGATCATATACGTGCTCCAGGACCAGAATGGATAAAGCAATCGTATTTTGAGGAAATACTCAAAGAGAGTGTACCACAATTCTCAAAGATTCTGAGTTTTGATTCAAGGTCCGCTATGGGCGCAGGAGAGAACTATGCTGCAGTAATGTTAAGAGTGAAGATTGATGTGGAACTTTCAGGTGAGTTAAAAATATATAAGAATAATAAATATAAATATTTAAATAAATATTAAAAAAAATATACCTTAGAAGAAACTAAAGTTGAAAAAGAAGTTAATGATGAAATATAAGTTAAAACTGAATTTCCGATGAAAGTTTCTTAAGTTCTTTATAAAATTATGATTAATAGAAGAGACAAAAAAAAGGATTAACCAAACTTTATTGTTTCAGATAAAACTGTTGAATCCATTTCCTATATGATGAAGGTGCCACACGAAGATGACAAGCTAATTACCACGATAAGCATCTTTGAAATTGAAAATGAGACCTATGTGAACGTATTGCCAAAATTCGAATTACTTTACAAGGATAAAGGTTTTCAAATAACATTTGCGCCACAATACTATACATTTAAGGAAAGTTTGAAAGTTGAACCCAAATTGTCTGGCACGATACTTATGCATGATTTGGGCCAAGATGGTTACCGCAATTTGAATCGATTGGAGGGCCTTAATTTTGAACAGGCCAAATTTGCATTACGAAAGTTGGCGCAATACCATGCGGCCGGAGCTCAATGTTATAGAGTTAATGGACCCTATGCGGAAGTGCTAATGCAGGGTATGTTCGGAAAAAATCAGGAAAATTTGGCTACATTTACGGCAATTCTGGAACCATTTCAAAGATTATTTTTAAAGAATCTTAAACACTACACGAATGGCGACAAATATCTTGCGAAATTTGTAAATATAATAAACCAAAAAATAATTAAATTATATATTATACATATTTTTAATTGTTTTCTATATTTCCAGACAAAGCTGTTTCCGGAAATTAAGCAAAACCTTCCCGAATTAACCAAATATGATTTAAGCGAATTTAATGTACTTATTCACGGTGATTGTTGGCTTAATAATCTCATGTGGAAAAATAATGACCAAGGAGAGATTGAAAATGTCCTTTTCGTAGACTTTCAATTCCCTAGATTTGGCAATCCATCTACAGACTTATTTCACTTGCTTATAACATCTGTGAATGTCGAATATAAGTTGAAGTATTTTGATTACTTCATATATTATTATCATACTCAATTAGTTGAACATCTGCGAATATTGAACTACAAAGAGGATTTGCCTACGCTCCGGGAACTTCATATTAATCTGCATAAACATAGTATGTGGGCAATAATAACAACTTTCATGGCACTACCTGTGGTTCTTATGGATCCCACTGAAGCTGCAACGCAAGACAATTTGCTGGGCAGTAACGATGCAGCCGATCAATGGAAAAACCTAATGTATTCCAATAGCCGATATCGAAAGTATTTGGAACAGCTTTTGCCTTGGTTGGAGAATCGCGGTTATCTAGACAATTGATAATAGTAATAATAATTATAATTATAAGGAATAAAAATGTACACTTAGTAGATAAACAAAAGCATATACAAAATAAAATAGAGTTACAACTATAATTTTGTATTCATATGTATTATGAATTTTTAATTTAAAAATGATTAAGCTTAATAGAACAAATTGGTACTAAAGGATTTTTTATTACATATTTATAATAAAAACAGTAACTATTCATGGTATTAGGAGAATAGATAACAACATAACTTTAGCTTTTCTTCTCAATTTTTATACCCTTGCAGAGCATACATTTATTTTTGCCAAGAGTTTATAACACTCATAATGAGGCGTGGTGAAGCCCACAAAGAGGTATATACCATATTCTTCATCAGCTTTGGCAGCAAATATGAAATCTATGGGTCAGTCGTCACCAATTCAAAACTCTCAATTTTATCTCAACAAAACTTGGTATGCATGCGTGATGGCCGGATCGTACCAATTTATCGTATAACTGCCAAATGCACAATCGACTGTAAAGTTTTTATAAGCAAAACATTGTTTGATAAGCTATCCAGCTGAAACTTACAGAATTTCACTTTAATAACGACATATAATTATATATTTGACATATTTAAAATAAAATATTTAAAATATTAAAATATAAAGCCAGTAAGGGTATCATATTTTCGGCATGATTTTACTGTCTTTTTCAGTTTTGATCTTATCAACGTATATTATTCAGATAGCTTTATTATAATATTATATGATGATAAGTTTATATTTAATCATTTTTCGATAAAAATCATGATACCTAATGTCACTCTAATAATGCATACTCATTTTTTTTAATAACATTATATAAATTTTTCTAGAAGTTGATAAATTCAATAATTGTTTCAATTTAATAAGTTCTATGCACTCATTGATTTGTTCTCTTTATAATCAATAAAAATAAAATCAGACATGCCGGAGAAAATCAAGTATAATTTAAGTTGACAAACATGAGTCCATCAATATAATTTTATAGTCATATTCATATTAAATTTACTTGCTTAAACTTTGACTACGTTTATAAACATTTAATAACTCCTTGATTTTTTTCCCAGTGTATTTTACTATCCCCCATAATGAAGATTTCACAAACAAATACGCATTTGTCGACGTAAAAGCTTAGCCCTGCTCTGTTAACTGATAAGAACTAAAGCTCTTGACGAGACCTATGTCAATATTATTGCTATAAATATGAATGCCAAAATTGGACTTTTAATTCACAATTTCTATATAACCATGAAGATATTAAGAAGCATGCAGAAAACTAGCTAAAAATTATAGCACTGTTTATAACTAATTACTACGAAAAGGCCAATGAGCTCTTGCATTTGCGAACTGATTAAAAAACTAGCTAGAGTCATTGTGATTCAAGAAATATAGTATACACACGATTATTATACATATGTATATGTTACTTATCAACAGGTAGTTTTCAAATATAATTTGTGGTAATCAATTGTGTGCAAACCATTTCCATATAAGTCAAACGAAATTCTATAACATAATGCCAATTCATAATCAGCGTAATAGAGAACCACACGAACCGCTCGAGATATTGATATGGGATTACTTATCTAATCAAAATCAACATATGCATTCAAGATTTTGTATAAATACCAAACGTAACAAGGAGAGATTGAAAATGTCCTTTTCGTAGACTTTCAATTCCCTAGATTTGGCAATCCATCTACAGACTTATTTCACTTGCTTATAACATCTGTGAATGTCGAATATAAGTTGAAGTATTTTGATTACTTCATATATTATTATCATACTCAATTAGTTGAACATCTGCGAATATTGAACTACAAAGAGGATTTGCCTACGCTCCGGGAACTTCATATTAATCTGCATAAACATAGTATGTGGGCAATAATAACAACTTTCATGGCACTACCTGTGGTTCTTATGGATCCCACTGAAGCTGCAACGCAAGACAATTTGCTGGGCAGTAACGATGCAGCCGATCAATGGAAAAACCTAATGTATTCCAATAGCCGATATCGAAAGTATTTGGAACAGCTTTTGCCTTGGTTGGAGAATCGCGGTTATCTAGACAATTGATAATAGTAATAATAATTATAATTATAAGGAATAAAAATGTACACTTAGTAGATAAACAAAAGCATATACAAAATAAAATAGAGTTACAACTATAATTTTGTATTCATATGTATTATGAATTTTTAATTTAAAAATGATTAAGCTTAATAGAACAAATTGGTACTAAAGGATTTTTTATTACATATTTATAATAAAAACAGTAACTATTCATGGTATTAGGAGAATAGATAACAACATAACTTTAGCTTTTCTTCTCAATTTTTATACCCTTGCAGAGCATACATTTATTTTTGCCAAGAGTTTATAACACTCATAATGAGGCGTGGTGAAGCCCACAAAGAGGTATATACCATATTCTTCATCAGCTTTGGCAGCAAATATGAAATCTATGGGTCAGTCGTCACCAATTCAAAACTCTCAATTTTATCTCAACAAAACTTGGTATGCATGCGTGATGGCCGGATCGTACCAATTTATCGTATAACTGCCAAATGCACAATCGACTGTAAAGTTTTTATAAGCAAAACATTGTTTGATAAGCTATCCAGCTGAAACTTACAGAATTTCACTTTAATAACGACATATAATTATATATTTGACATATTTAAAATAAAATATTTAAAATATTAAAATATAAAGCCAGTAAGGGTATCATATTTTCGGCATGATTTTACTGTCTTTTTCAGTTTTGATCTTATCAACGTATATTATTCAGATAGCTTTATTATAATATTATATGATGATAAGTTTATATTTAATCATTTTTCGATAAAAATCATGATACCTAATGTCACTCTAATAATGCATACTCATTTTTTTTTAATAACATTATATAAATTTTTCTAGAAGTTGATAAATTCAATAATTGTTTCAATTTAATAAGTTCTATGCACTCATTGATTTGTTCTCTTTATAATCAATAAAAATAAAATTAGACATGCCGGAGAAAATCAAGTATAATTTAAGTTGACAAACATGAGTCCATCAATATAATTTTATAGTCATATTCATTTAAATTTACTTGCTTAAACTTTGACTACGTTTATAAACATTTAATAACTCCTTGATTTTTTTCCCAGTGTATTTTACTATCCCCCATAATGAAGATTTCACAAACAAATACGCATTTGTCGACGTAAAAGCTTAGCCCTGCTCTGTTAACTGATAAGAACTAAAGCTCTTGACGAGACCTATGTCAATATTATTGCTATAAATATGAATGCCAAAATTGGACTTTTAATTCACAATTTCTATATAACCATGAAGATATTAAGAAGCATGCAGAAAACTAGCTACACGCGAATGGAAAACTTTGAAGGAAAAGCCAAAGAATCTTCGCATAAATTTCCACAGGATTCAACAAAGTTTAGTACAAAATGGTTAAAAATGACGCCAAGTTTTACAGTTTATAAATAAAACATTTTCTAATTATATTGTAAAATATTTATCATATTTTTTTTTTAAATTGTTATTTTTAAGTTAAAATCTAATATTTTATGAATTGTATAAATAGTTGTCATAGTATGCTATAGAATGAATGGAATATATGTCGTATAAATTATAAACAGATACAATATTAAAAACAAAAATAAAATGATGATCAGCCAATTAAACATGTGAGATATGCCAGAGTTTATTTACGACCTTGTCGTGTTAATCGAATTATTCTGATTGCCCATCAAGGGAAAAAGAAGACGAAGAGATCGATGTCTCATTCATATGGATGTGAGTATTAACAAGAAGACTTAGGTTTATATCAATCTCGACTGCATTATACTATAAGTGCGGTTTTTGGAACACGAGTTCGCTCAACTCATAATTCTTCTGATATACTTGTATATCATATACTTTGATATTAAAATTTTCATTCATTCTATCTTATCGGCAAACAAACTTATTTCTTAGTTTTTTTTCTTTTTTATTTATTTTCGTTGCTTGCACCAATTTTTTATTCATATAGTATTTCGTCGAAAGATGAAACTCTGATAGTCAGAAATCGAAATTTCTTAACGAATTTCATGAATTAATTTTGGTTACCTCCATTATCAGTAATAGATAAGGAGAGTGTCTGTTGCCTATAAATAATTAATTTGTATTAATTTCCAATGTTTGCAATCATTTGCCATTATTCAATCAGTTGCAGAACTCGTGTTCTAACATCCGCCATGGGTCAGAGAAACTCCAAGAAACAGGAAATGCAAGAGGATGATTCTTTTGCCCCCGCTCTGCCGGAAAAGAACATAAGTTTATCAATAATAAATACACCATTGAATGTGGATAGTCAACTGGTGCCAGAATGGATTGAAAAGTCACACTTCGTAGAAATTCTTAAAGAATATGATCCGGATTTTCTAAAGATTGAGCATTTTTATGTAAAGCCCGCTCTGAGCGCTGGCGAAAATTATTCTTCATTAATGCTAAAAGTGAAAATCGTTATGAAACTAACAAGTGAGATGCTTTGCGTAGTTATATAAGAGTTTAAACTCAACTTAAATACTTTTCTATAGATAATATCTTAAAGCCAATATCATTTATGATGAAAGTTCCGCACGAATCAGCTAAAATGCAACAAATGTTAAAAACTGTAAATTTCTTTACTGTCGAGAATATGACATATTCTGATATTGTTACCAAATTTGAAGACCTATATTTAAGCATAGGATTAAATATTCGGTTTGCACCACGTTCCTATCATTTTACGGAGAGCTTGAAAAAAGAACCGAAATTAATTAATACTGTGCTTATGTATGATTTGGGTCAGGATGGATACAAAACTATGAATCGACTGGAATGTCTTGATGTTGCAGAAACTAAACTAGTGCTGCAAAAGTTAGCCCAATATCATGCAGCTGGTGCACATTATCGTAACATTAATGGTCCGTATTCAGATGTTTTCACCCAGCCCATGTTTGGATCGAATAAGGAAAGATCTTTATCAATATTGGAAGGCATTATGGGACCATTTATGAAAATGTTCTTAGAAAATATTTGTTTCTATAAAGATGGTGAGAAATATTACCAGAAATTTGTAAGTACTCAACTATTATATTATACATAATTTTAATCAATAATTAAGTACATAATTCTTTCTAGGAAATTGTTTTTTCAAAAATGAGTCAACAGTTCCTTAAATTATGTACATTTGATCCGAATGAGTTTAATGTAATAAATCATGGAGATTGTTGGGTTAACAACTTACTCTTTAAACATGGTGCAAAAGGAGAATTACTCGATATGCTTTTTGTGGACTTTCAATTGCCAAAATATGGTCATCCATCAACAGATCTACTCAACTTTATAATGACGTCTGTCCACATTGATCATAAGCTAAAGAAATTTGATTATTTCATAAAATATTATCACGATCAGCTTTTAGCTCATTTGGATTTATTGAACTTTGAGGGTCATATACCAACATTGAAAGAACTTCATACTCAGCTATTTAAATATGGTATATGGGCAATAACAGCTTCGGTTATGGTATTGCCTATTGTTCTTTTAGATCCTGATGAGGATGCAGGAGAATTCAACACCAAGAACCAACTATATACCAATGTACGCTATAAGGCTTACATAGATGAAATAATTCCATGGTTAGATAATCGGGGACTTTTGGATTTTTAATTGTTCGATAGGATTAATCAACAAAACCTCAAATGATTAATCTTACCGAATTGTTATATCAAATATTTCTACCATAGTAATGAGGCAATCACTTAACTAAATAAATATCTATATGCTATTGGCTGATCACAAATATTGTCAACTTAATTTTTTTTTTATTTATATTTAACCAAAATAGAATTGATTCTAGTTATTAAAGATCCCTTTGGGTCCTTGAACATGAACCGTTGCCGGCCGAGCCATAAGTTAATTCAAATATATTTTGTACTTGATAAGATTCATGATAAGAATACAATCGTAATTTACCAGTATTATATATATATATATATATATATATATATATACGTAAAAACATACGTCTACACAAATATAAACTATGTACACCATGGACATTCGTGGTTCTAAAAGTAATACTTTTATAATCTTATCAAGAAATTTTGTACCTATATAATAGGTAAATATTCTAATGTATTGTTGTAATTCTATTTCTAAAATAATTAAAAATTTGATGTAGAAGCTTCAGTAAGCTGTTTATTTACACGAATCTAGTAACGATAACTGAAAATAATAACAATGATTGTTCATCTGGCGCAAAAAAAATAAAGAGCGAACCCAAACAATTAAGAGAGAGAGAAAGATAAGCTATTCAGCCCGCACAGAGAAATAGACGTAGAATTGAGAATAAAAATTACGAGTGCAGCGCAAAAAAAAAACTACAAACTGCAGTAACAGGCCCAAAAAGTATACTGTGAGAGTGAACGATCATTAATTGCGATAAACGACTCACTGAGAAATTTTATATAGATTCGATATTATTAGTGAGAGCGTAATTCTTAAAAGCATCGAATATAAAAGAGAGTAGAATTTTTCTGAATTCATCATTTGGGAAATACAATTTGCAACGATCTATATTAAATCAAACTTTCATTATTTAGTTGAACTATTTAATTGTTCGGCCACGGACCTTTTCAGTTGCAACAAATAATTACATGTTCTAATCTACAAATTACTCACGCCCGTCGAATTGTACATGGACTAATGACATACTTATAAATTTACATACATAAATATTTGTTAATACTATCGGCAAACGAACTGATTACAGGAAAGTAGATTTGATACGCAATTTTGCGGAAAAGCAAATGAAAAGTCATTGTGATTGAACTTGATTTGGTTTTCATTAATAAGAAAAGACCTGATAAAGCATCGTTGTCAAGCTAATACTGCGTAAAAATGTTGCAGATATCAATATAAAATAAATCTGAAAATAAAATTGTAACATCATTTAAAGACAAGTAATAATAGTAAGGAGATTAAAACGCCTCGATATTAATAATTATCAAATATGTTTAACAAAGTTAAACAAATTTTAAACTATTTAAAGATTATCTCTAGTACTAAATAATAATTCGTAACCTCCTCTTCCTCCATAACCCTATTTTCGGACATTTCGCAGAAAAAAACGAAATGTGTGCAATGTGGGGTTACTCATGGAATCAGTAGTGGTCCCCTAGTTAGTAGTCATTTCATAAGTTACGATCTAGTACCCAGTACTAGAGGGTATATAGGGCTTAATACTGTTATCTCATACGTATATCGTGTAGTTTATTTTTTGTCTTTTTCATTAAATTATTCATTCATTATTTTCGTAAATATTAATAAAAAAATGTATTAATAAAAATTAAATATTCTCCAATTTAATATATTGTTTATACTCATGCAAAAATGTATCATAAACATTAATATCATTTTTATACATACAGAGTATACTAGTTTAATCACCAATTAAATTTGCCAATTACGCAGTTTGGTTGAAAATGGAATAATAGTTGAATTTGCCCCCACTGCAGATTTGAATGCCCAAATATAAATATACCCACAAATACTACATGTTTATACATATGTATGTATAGTATATACTATCTACATATAGTACATAAACACACACAACGCAAAGTCGCGGAACGTAGATAAAGCAAGAAAGTTCAATTGTATGAGCGTTCCACTTGTACGACATACTCAATTGATAATACTTACCATACAGTTATCAGTTTCTAATATCACTGGGATCTATATAAATACTGCCGACAATTTCAAATTCAAGCCTCAGTTGATATTCATTCATGTTGCCGTCTAGACGCAAATTAAATAATAATAATTACAATTTGTCGATCTTTAAAAACAAATAATAAAAATGGGTGGTCACAGTTCTAAATCGAAAACTAGCTATAAAGTGGCAACACCTGTTGCAGTGCAACAGCAAAAGCCAATCAACAGTCCGCCGCCAGCTACGACTGTTGTTCCAGTTGACGACTCGCAGTCAAAGTCCAAGGTTGTTGCTGCCCCACCTACAATGGATATTAAACTGGTCCCAAAGTGGATAAATGAAACACAATTTGTGGAAATACTCAAAGAGAGTGTTCCAAAGTTCTCAAAGATTAAGAGCTTTAACGTTAAGCCCGCTCTCAACGCCGGCGAGAACTATGCCACGCTTATGTTGCGAGTGAAGATCGATGCGGAACTAACAGGTGAGCTTCACACGTCACAACTTGCAAAAGCAATAAATGTTTAATCTCTAATGTCTAGTACTCGAAACATTCGCCATCTGGTATATGGTGTTGCCTTTGTTTACTTTTTGCTAGTAATTGTGACTAGTGTCTAAAATAGTCGCATAAAGTATGTGCCACGCCCAAGATAACTGAAAATAACTAAAGTCTAATCTTAATGATATTTATGAGTAGATTGAGCAGTAAATGAATTAATTACATGTGAATGAATACTTGAATTTAGATACAACTTAGACTGATAAGATTAAAGTTAACTCGCATATGAATATTATAAAATGATCAATTATTTGAATATACAAAAATATCTATTAATTTATAGAATTCCTTTTAATAATCATGCTATTTAATTTATAGATAAAACCGTGAAGTCCGTTTCATATATGATGAAAGTTCCACACGATACGGAAATGATGGAAAACATGATGCAACATGCAAATTTCTTTACGCTTGAAAATGAAGCTTATCTGGATCTATTGCCAAAATTGGAAGCACTCTATAAGGCTAAAGGTTTGGACGTTACCTTAGCTCCACGTGCTTACAAATTTCATGAAGGCTTAAAAGATGAACCCAAATTGGCAAATACAGTCCTTATGTATGATCTGGGTCAAGATGGTTTCAGGAATTTAAATCGCTTGGAGGGACTCAATATGGAACAGAGCAAATTTGTAATCAAAAAGATGGCACAATATCATGCAGCTGGTGCTCAATATAAGAGTGTTCATGGACTCACTGATTCAATTTTATATGGAGCCTTTGGCAATGACATAGAGAAAGCTATGGCTATACTGGAGTCATTCTTCTTACCCACACAAAAAATTTTCCTTGAAAACTTAAAACATTATAAGAACGGTGAGCAATATCGTAAAAAACTAGAATACTATTTTTCAAAAATGAAGGATATATTTAAGAATATCGGAGCTTTTGATCCCAATGACTTCAATGTTGTCAATCATGGTGATTCTTGGGTAAACAATTTCCTCTTTAAAACCGGACCTAAGGATGAGCTTATCGATATGATCTTTGTGGATTTCCAAAATCCTCGTTATGGACATCCATTTGGCGATTTACTTTACTTTATCATGACATCAGTTAGCCTTGAACACAAACTGAAGGATTTCGATTTCTTTATCAAATATTATCATGACCAATTAATCGAAAATCTGAAACTTTTGGACTTTAAGGAACGTATGCCCACTCTTCAAGAACTTCATATACAACTATACAAATATGGTAATTTTGCGATTATGGGTGCTTATATGGTACTGCCTGTGGTTTTATTGGATCCCACAGAGACGGCAACATTTGACAACTTCTTAGGAGACAAGCCAGAAGGAGCTGAGTTTAAGAATCTTTTATATACAAATAAACGCTTCGTGAATGCTATTGAGCAGATTTTACCTTGGCTGGACAACCGTGGACTTTTGGACGTCTAGTAAGTACCAAATTATGTAGCTTAGCTTAGTTTTCAACTCAATTTTGATTCCATTTAAAAACTATATAATAATTCCACCATACAATTTTCAGCGAACCACCTCAAAAACCAAATGTAGCTCCCATAAAGCAGTTGCAAGTACCAACTAATTTGGATTCAGCAACTCCTAGTTGGGTTAACATTAAATATTTTGAAGATCTACTCCAGGAAAATGATTCCAACTATACGGAAATTAAAAACTTCCAAGTAAAAAAGGCAACTGCGGCTGGCGATAATTATCTTTCAATTATGCTCTCTGTGGAAATTGATTATGAAACCTTGCCAGGCGATCAAGTACATACATCACTAATGCTTAAGGTACCGCCAGCTTTGAAAGCGACAAATGCAGTATTGGATTTAATGGCAACATTCAAAAAAGAGATGATCGTATATAATGACGTTATTCCGCAAATGGAAGAATTGTATCGTCAGGCTGGTGAGCCTATTGTCTTCGGTCCGAAGAGTTACAAATTCCAAAAGTCACCCGATGCAGATCACATTTTGCTGGAGGATCTGCGTCCAGCAGGCTTCAAGAATGCTGACCGTTTACAAGGATTAAGCATAGCTGAAACGGAACAAGTTCTACTTAAATTGGCCAAGTTCCATGCGGCTTCTGCACAGCTATATGTGACAAAGGGGACATTTGCGGATTGTCTGGATAAACCACTGCACACGGAAAAATCTCGTGCGATTATGGAAAATCCACAGAGCCAAGGTATGATAGAGGTAGCTATTGAGGGTCTAGGTAAACTGAAGGATAATGAACTCTACGGCAGTAAAGTGGTAAGTAATAATCGATATTTCAGATGTACCAAACATAATTAATCGATTTCAATATTGCTTCAGACTAAGATTCTACGAAATCTATTTGAAATGTTGGCCAAGGCAGATGTCTATGATGTGAACGAATTTAATTGTTTAAATCATGGTGATTGTTGGACAAACAATGTGATGTTCACATATGGTTCAAACGGGGAAATAAAAGACACACTCTTTATTGACTTCCAGAGATCGAGTTTTAATACACCAGCTTTGGATTTGTATTATTTCTTATTATCCTCGCCAAGTTATGACATTAAACTAGAGAAGTTCGATTATTTTATTCGCTTCTATCACACTGAATTAAAGCGAAATCTAGAACTACTTAAGTATCCACGTCATATACCAACTTTAAGAGAACTTCATACAATACTACTGAAGCATTCCGTGTGGGCTACAACCACAACATCGACAGTGATGGCAGCTGTGCTACTAGAACCTACTGGTAATGCAAGTATCGAAACTATGATGGGCAATAATGATGAGGCTAAAAATTTCATAAAGAAACTATTCAACAACGATAGATATTGCAAACATGCCGAGGCTATCTATAACTGGTTGAATCGTCGAGGACTTCTCGACTTTGAGTAATTAACAATTTGATTCTTTACCTGTAAATACATATATATTTATTGTTAATGCATCTCGTTATTTATTTTAAATTTGTAAATAAAAAATAAATACTTTTAATTAAATTTATAAATGAAATACAATTCAGAATTCTTGATGCGTTTGGATCGGACTCAAAGCCACTAACAAAATTCCAATTTTGTTTAATAAACTTTTCAGTTAATCTCTCAAGGGTATGAACAATTCGAAAGTAACTTCACGTAAGTAACATCACTTTTTTTTATAATATACCAGCATTATTGTTTTCAAATAAGCAAATAAAAAACAAAATATTAATTGGATTATGTATAACAAACCAGCATCATTTATATTATTCGGATTTTATTGCTTGCGGTTATTAAACAGTCAATGATTAAGCCTTAAATGTGTATCCTTGCTTAATTTATAAGTGGATATTATGCCCTATTATTATCTTTAAAAATTTAATTTTTTTTTTTTTTGTAAATCATATCGGATGGTCAAAATCAATTACATTTAATTATATTGCAAGAAATAAAATTTTATTCATATTGAAACTCTTAACACAATTCGAGGGTATAAAACCTGGCGACTATTATGCTAATGTCTAAGCTTATACCCTTATATTATAATTATTTCCT
>JBAMBR010003387.1:0-39110 GCA_037044475.1 Zaprionus obscuricornis | reverse complement strand
TATATATATAGCAAAGTCTGCTAAATGTGATAATTTCAAGTTCAAATTGCTAACGATTTTTGATCAAAATCAGTTTGTAAAGAACATCACTCATACGCAGCATTGGCGGCGATATGGCTAATCTGACCTTCCGACAATTACGAGAAAATGTTGCATGCTGCCAATTATGGAATATGCGTATGCCTCTGTATGTGTGTGTGTATGTGTGTGGTTGACGTATTTTTTGGCAATTGAAATGCGCGTGCCACACAGATGACAAGCAACAACAGGTAAAGAAAGCAATAACATTGCACAAATGTTCTACAGATACCCTGTAATTTTATATTTTGTAGAAATATGGAGATTGTACGAATGATTTATGCATAGATGTGCAGCTCCAAGTAACTGCATTGACTGCATATAAACGATTTCAAGTATTTTTGTGCAGGGTATTGCATTGCCAGTCGTTTAGATACCCTGTAATTACATGTAATAAAGAGTGATTGTGATAATATAAAAGATATACAAAGATATGAATTTTCTATCATCTATATAGACTGCATATACTCGCTTTCATGCTACTTGGTGCAGGGTATGCAAGTGCCAGTCATTTAGATACCCTGTAATCGTTTATAATATTCCAAATTTATATTATTAAAAAAGATTTGCACAGATATGCAACTTCAATCATCTTCATAAGCTGCATATACCCGCTTTCATGCTTACATTTCGTGCAGGGTATTGAAGTGTCAAGTAGTAAATTTGTTTAGTGCAATGCAACAGCAATTGAAATGCTGTTGAATCTTTATAGTTGAAATGCTCATATGCCGCATGCCTTTAATTGTAGAACTGGGGCACAAAAAGCAAAACGTATCCCTAAACAGGGGTCTATGCATCTATCTTACCTAGTCACATATTATTGTTTTTTTTTTTTGTGTGTTGTTTTTGTTTGTTGTCCACGTTGTCCGTGACACTGTTATCGCATTGATACCGAATTCGTAATTGTTTGTGAATCGTTGATGATTATTCCCTCGCATCGGAACGCGTATAAATATGCGTAGCATGCGCTGTCTGTCGATCATATAACTAAACGTTTTCAACGTAGTGCATTCACATATCGCACACTGATCGACTGACAATCCGTGGGAGGATTTGCGACTCTCTCTCTCTCTCTGTGTGTGTGTGTGCATTGCTGCTATGATGTGTCGTGCACTACTTATGTTGCTGGCACTAGTTGCTGCTAGCAATGCGGCAACACATGTCAACATTTCCATTGCTCAGCAACCGGCTACAAATCCCGCTGATGTTAGTTTCATTGATGGACATGCTCCGGCTGAGCTGCGTGCGGGACCATATGAACCTGTTGAAATGGAACAACGTTTTGCACGTCTACAGGAGCGACCACAGCAACAGTCGCAGGTCGCACAACAACAAATGCAACAGCACACAGCAGCAGCAACAGTCACAACAACAGCAGCAACAACAACAACAACAACAGCAACAGCCGCAGCAATTGTCACCACGTCAGGGTTTGGGATTGCAACCTACATCAATGACTGCTGCTAATCACAATCCTGGCCGCATGCCACGTCGTCGCCTTCATAATCGTCGCCCATCATTGCAGCAGCAACCGCCGCACAGTGGACAATTCCGTCAACGTAATCAGCAGCTACGTCAAAATCAAGAATTTGAACGTTACATTCAGTCGTATCATAGTCATGGACCCTCCGTAGAAACTGTAAGTAAATTCTAAAAAAAATATCAAAAATTATAAAATAAAAATTCGAAATATTTAAAAATTAATTTTTATTTAATTTAATTTTATTTATTTTAATTTAATTTCAATTTTGTTATTTTTTAATTTAATTTATTTTCCATTTTTCTTTAATTATCACTCACAGGTCTATGAATCCTCACCACAACCTCAGCGTTATACACAGTCCAGCTCCAGCAGCAGTTCCAGTTCAAGTTCATTTGCTCCAAATGATGTAGTAAACATTGGTAGCGCCAAATCACAGCAGCTGCGCATGTTCGAGCGTCAAGTTGCTGCCCCACAGTCACAGGCACAAACACAAAGTGCAAATGTTGAGCAGGCACCGGATAGCAAACCAATTTATGAGCCTGCACAGCAAGCACCTGTACAAACTCTTAAAACAAGCATTGTAGGCTCTAGTCCTGCTGTCTCCGTTGCCTCCTCCAGCTCTAGCTCGGGTAATGCTCCAGCACCGGCAACAGTTTCCACAGTGCTGTCGACAGAAGCCAAGCTTGGCAGTGGTGCATCCTTTGAGCCATCCTATGAGCCTGCCTATGATGTGGGCAATAGTTACAGCAGACCAAGCTATGATCAGAGCAGCTATAACTATGATGATGGTCAGGCTGATTATCAGGATCAATATCCTCCTGCAGTGGATGATAGTTCTGGCTATGATGACTATGGTGATCAATCAAGCGGACCTGGCGGTTACTTGCCACCACAACGTGGTTACGCGCCAGCACCGCCACGTCCTGTGGTTACCAAAACCATACAGATCGTACAACCAGCACTGAAGGCTAAGAAATACGAAGTGCGTCATCCAGCAATTCAAAAGGAATTCTATGATATTGAGGAACGTGTTGTGATTAAACCTGCTGGCACTTTGGTTGTAGAATTGGATCATCCTGTGGCTAAAATACCCAGAGGTGAAACATTATTGCCATTGGGTCATCCACATCCAGCTGTAGCTGCTGCCTACAACAATGGCAACGGGCAAGTGCAGACTCAAGGATACAATGCTAATGAATATAGACCAAATTATGAGCAATCTCCAGAACCTAAGCAACAGTCTCCAGTGACCACCATAGGCTCTACTGTGACTACAATGCCAAGCTATAATCAAGCGCCAAAGGATGAGTATGTCGAAGCACAGTTGCAGCAACAGCAGCCACAAGGTAGCGACAGTACCGATGGCAAGCGACAATCCGCGTTGCCTTCGCCAACCAGCACTAGCTCCAGCAGTAGTTCCAGCTCCGGTTCCACTTCTACAATCACTGCCACGGATTCCAATGGAAATCAATTCCAGATCAGTCGAAAACATTTGTCACGTACTGAACCCGTTGTACCAGAAGTGCAAGATTATGATTACGGACGCAGTGAAGCAAGTTATCCTACACAACGTGGCTATCAACGCACCAATAGCTTTGCACGTCAACCATATCAGCAGCCAAGCAATGATGATTATTTCAGCGGTGAATTTCTGCCAAATGCCAATGCTGGCAATGTTGAAGCTAAGCCTGCACGCCTGGAGGAAGCACCACTGCGTCCTCAAATCATTAAACATGAACACAAAATACACTTGCCGCCATCACAGCATAACATATACTTGGGACGCAGTCGCCAGCCGCCACCCAAGGAACGTCGCATAACTGAGATTCAGGTGCCAGTGGATCGTGAGCTGCCCGCACATGTAGCCGAACTGAAGCCATATTTGCGCAGTCATGCGGGTCCTACCGTAGTCTATGCCAAATCTCCCGTACGCACTGCTGCACCACGTAACTATTATCATCAATCGTCACGTCAGCGTAGTCCATTGGCCGAAGAATTGGAATATAGTGCGCCATACTCACGCATGCGTTATGATCCACAACAGGAATCTGCGCCATTGGTTGAGGAGCCAAAGATTGAGCAGCAGCAGCAAAAGGAAACACCCAAAGCACAAATTCAATTACAAATTCCACATGAAGGTGATCGTGATCAATCTATTGTGGCGACAGCAACAATAAGTCCAATGAAACCTGATTGCGATAAGCAGGAGCAGCAGCAGAATCAAATGAAATCCTCACGCTTGCGACAATATCAAGCACCACAAACATTTCAACGTTTAATTGAGGCGCCAGCTACAGGTGTTGCACCTGTTGCTGCTGCTGCTGTTGGTGCTGGTGCTGGTGTTGCTGCTGTGCCAACAACACAGGCAACGCATACATCTGGCCAACAACAACAAGCGGATGTTGATGTATCACTCAATGGTGCTGCCGGTCACCTCAATCGTCACCTGCAACCAAATGAACGCGTCATTTCCGCCACAGCCGCACCCACCGATGCCGCTGCCACCAGTGAAACCTTCCATAAGCGTCGCATTGTGGTTAACCATCCGTTCCAAACAGTGCGCGAGGTAGTAGAGCATGAGCCCATCACTAACTATCATCAGATACAAGTGAATGAGCCAGCCTCGCCTGCTCTATATCATCAGGCAGCCTACTATCAGCAACCCGTGCAGACACATGGCAATCTTATGCAATATCAGAGTAGCGCCACACATGGAAATCTCTATGCCAATTATGCTTAAGCAACTGTATATCGAATCTTGATGATTGTTGACAACTTTTCAATATTTTTTTTTTGTTTTTGTGCATTTCAATTGTTCTAATTCTTAAGCAGTTTTAGTGTAAAAACGTACCCCCGCATCGGTGGATGGGCCCCCGCTTCTTCTTATACATAGATATTATTATGGATCGATCATCTTTACTCATAGTGCTCATAGATATAATGCAAAATATTACTGTGCTTAAACACTTGCCAATAAAATGCATACAAAATGCATCAAAAAATCTATAAATGTTCCTTACTATTGTGTTTATATATGTTATAGTGCTACGATTTATATAGAATTTGGCTGACATGTATAAGAAATACGTAAACTCAAGTGCCGTAAGTTTCAGCTGTATAGCGTGACATACAACAATGTTTTTCATATAAAAACTTCATTAGCAAACGATAGTTTCTATAGCAGCTATATGATATAGTGGTGTGATTCGTGACTGTTCCGATTTATATATGACTTATGAACATAGTGATTGTGCATGCCAAGTTTCATTAAGTTAACTTTAAAACTGAAAGACTAGTTCCTGTTGCAACAGAAGGTCCGAAGGACACCCGAAGTTGGAAATTGCTGTTGATGCTGATTAAGAATATACATATATACGAGGGGTATTTAAAAAGTAAGTTTCCCTGTGTTGAGGGAAAAATAAAAAACAAGTTTTAGGCAGTAAAAATAAATTTATTTTATTCTTTGACTCTTAAACTATTTTTCTACATAGTCGCCTTGGACTACAATACATTTTTGGTATCTGTGTGAAAGCTTAAGTAAACCTTCCTTAAAAAATTCCGTGCCCTGTTTTTTGATCCACGATTTGACGACTTGTTTGATTTCGTCATTTGAAACGAAGTGCTGGCCACCCAAGCTTTCTTTTAACTTTGGGAATACTTTTGAATACCCCTAGTATCCTGTGTATTCTCTGAAAAGGTAAAAGTTTTCAAATTCTTTTCACATTTTTCAAAATTCATTTTATTTATTCTATAATTTCGTTTAAAGATCATAAAAAAAAACATTTGCATATTTCACATATAATATATAATAATTTTATTGGTTGGGTTTTTTTTTTGTTGGTTTTTCTTTTCGTTTTTTTGTTTTTTTTGAAAATTATATTTAAGCATAAGCATACAACGAACAAACTTAGAGTAAACATTTTATAATGCAATTGCATTAAAACATTGACTTTATATAATAATAATAATTGTTTATACTTTTCCAGCGCATCAAGACTCTAGATTTATAAAATACATCATTTTTTTTGCGTATATTTTAATTCTTTTTTTTTTGTTAATTAATTTTGTTTTTTTTTTTTTTTTTTACTTTTGCACTTTAAGCAAGCCGCGCACATTCATTAAATATTTATAATTTATATATTTGTATAAAAAAAAATACAAAAAAAAAAAAAACACGTCCAAATTATTCAAAGAAAATTTGATAATTTTTTTTTGTTAATTTAAGTAATGTCAAAATGTGTGTTTTTTTCTTTTTTTTATTTTTATTTTTATTTTTCTACTGTGGCGGCGTTTGACTGGATCGACGTTTATCCTTTTCCTTCTCTTTATCGCCACCTTTGCGACCAAATATGCGGAACATGCCGCTGCGACGTTCTTCTTTGCTCTTGCTACCTTTAACACCCGACACCGAGGATATCGACTGTGCTTCACTTTCACTAGAGCTTTCGGCAGAGACACGTGTAAAACTAATAGAATCCGGTTGCAATGAAACTGGACGATTGCTTTCAAAGCGACTGGTGCCCCAACCTGTGAAAATATATAGAAAATATGCATGAATATTGTATGAATTGTATGTATGTGTAAAGTGAGCGTTAAAAATTATTAAAAGCGCATGCAGCGTAACATTAAAAAAAAAACAGAGAATATAAATGAATGTTAAAAACCAAAGAGTAAAAGTGAGTGTAAAGTGCAATAAATAAATATAAACAAGAGAAGAAAGAGAGAGACAAAAAGAAGACAGAGAGAGATAATACTTTGCAGACTCGTGCGTAGATAAGATCGTCGCATTATCTTTATCGGCTTAACAGTTGAACCTTCACATATAAATTGTTGTTGTTTATTATTTTTGGGCATGCAGAACGAAGAAAAGAGAAAGAGTAGAAAGAGTAAAGAGTAAAAGACTTAAAGTAACCCATAAACCAAAGTTATACAAATTAACTAAAGAAAATAATACAAAAAAATTAGATTCTACACATATATAGGAAGATTATAGTCTTAGATATGTATATGTTTTTTTTTTTTTTTTTTTAATGTGATGTGATTGTGAAGCTAACCCCCGATTCCATCGTTATTGTTATTTAAATGAATTCCCATATAGCTTGGATTACTGATGGCATTATTATGCTCCATGGAGCCGCTAGATGATTTTGTCGATGATGTTGGTGAGCTCGGTAAGTGCCAAACCGTGCGACTACTAGTCGCATGTTGTTGTTGTTGTTGTTGTATCGTAGTTGTAGTTGTTGTTGTTGTTGTTGTAGTTGAAGTTGTCTTTTGCATAATATTACCATTGCCATTGCTGCTGGCTCCACTGCTTGAATAGCTAACAGTACGTTTTGTTGTTATATTGCTGCTGCTGTTGCCATTGTTGTTGTTGTTGCTGCTGCTGCTGGTGTTGATAGTGCTGCTGCTGTTGTTGTAACTATTGCCTGGCGCATGCGTTTCCATTTCAATAAATTTACGTGTGCTATCAACGCGTCCAGTATTTAATGATGGCACACGCTGTGGCGATGCCAAATGTTGCTGTTGTTGTTGTCGTGTTGCTGCTGCTGCTGCTGTGTTGCCATAATATTCCGATTGTAACTGTTGCTGCTGCTGTTGTTGATTTGCTGCTGCATTGAATGCATTAATACGCTGCTGCACTTGCGCTGCATGTGATGATGGTTGATGGCTATGCGAATGTTGTTGTTGTTGTTGTTGTTGTTGTTGTAACTGTTGTTGTTGTTGTTGCTGTTGTAGCTGTTGTTGATTCAATTTCATATGATGACTACTGGTGCTGCCAACGGGCGGCATTGTTGTGGGCAATGGCGGCGGATTATCTAATATACGTTATACGATTTGATTGTTGAACGAACGAAAGGGGCGACAAATGTTTTTGGTTTTTTATTTTTTACAAAAATGTTACAAAATGATAAACGTGTGTGTGTGTGTATGTGTGTGTGTCTGTGTGTGTGTGTGTATGTGTATACAACAAACACAACTAGCTAATAATAAGGCAAAAAGAACGAAACAAAAAAAAAAAAACACAAGTTGTCTAAAAGTTAGAGATGAACTTACCGGATTGTCTTGCTTCACTGTTACGCATCAGTATATCATCTCTGCTGCTGCTCATGCTGCTGCTGCCATTCTGCGCGGGTAATGTGGCGGATTGTTGTAGGCGGCCATCAATAAGATCTGCAGTTAAATATTAGAGATATATAACATTTTCTATATAGTTGAAGCATCAATAAAAAACTAACCATTGCTGGAACCTTGTCGTGTACGTAATGTAACCAAATTCTCTTGACTTTGACGATTTGTTGCTACTGGTGGTGCACCACGTGGTGGTATTGGTGGCTTTTGATCAAAACCACTTGTTGGTGAACTGGGCTGTGATATTTGTTGTTGCTGTTGCTGCTGCTGTGTGCTGCTGTTGCATTTGTCGCTGCAAAAATGCCATTTGTGGCGTTGCAGTGCCAATGGTTTCCAAATTATGGCCACTGCTAGCACGACGTTGTGAATCTGGTGAGGAATTACGTGAACTGACAGGTGATTCCACATTGCTAGTAACCTTAATATCTGGCGAACTGCTCGATTGTTGCTGTAATAGAAATATTAATTAATATAAAATTTATTTCATTATTATTCATAAACTTACTTTCATCGATTCATCGTAGCTCAAGAGCTGTAGATTTGGTGGTAGACTAGCGTGGAAGGATAACTTGCGCACCCAATCATTCATAATGTCCAATGATGGTGCCTCAAATAAGAATTCTGAGCCATCGGGTAACTTTAGACGGAATACATATTTCTTTTTCGTATAATCATCGGCACGTTCACATTTAGCACCTAGAATATTTACTGGTGCCGTTGCTGTCTTCTGTTGCAGGAAATCATTTTCATCCTTAAAGAAACAAACCAATTGTCCACAGAGCACTGTATGGAATTGTTTCCAGGAACGTACGGGCGCCTTTTTGCCACCAGATTGTAGACCATGTTTACGTTCCAACATGCCTTGTATCTCAACGGGTGGTAAATCAAAGAATTCACCCTTTTGATTCTTACGGAAGGATTGAGCCCGACGACGTGTTGTAAATGATGGCGTACGTTTTGGTTGCTTTGGTTGCACTTTCATGCTCTCGGCACGCTTTACATTGTTATCTGCGGAGCCACGACGTAGACGATCACCAAAGATGCCGCTGGAACTGCTCTTTTGTAATCCCAATTGTTCATCCTGCAACTGTTCCTGGAATGGTGGACGCAACTGTGCCTGTGTGATGGCTGGCGATTGAGCTGCACTGCCTGGTGCACTGGTAGGAACACTACCGCCGCCAACAGTCACCATGGGTGTGGAGAAGATTGGTGTCTTTTCTTGGGATGCAGCATTATTGCGATGCTCCTGTTGCTTCTCGGCACGTCGTCGTTCATCATTGAGACGCTGCAATTCCTTTTGCTTGAGCTGCTCCAGACGTTCCTTTTCCAGACGTTCCTTCTCCTTAAGCTTGGCAAGTTTCTCATTCTCCAGCTGCTTGCGGAAACGTTGCTCCAGCAGTGTTATGCGTTTGATGGCCTGGAATTTCTCTTCTTGGGCAGCGACTGTCTTTTCGAAATCTTCATGACGACGCAATAGATCCTCTACCTGTGGTATTGAATCTCCCAATTTGGCATCCTTCAGCTGTGGCTCGCGACTGCATATCCATTGCTCAAGTATTTCAGCATCCTTAAGGAAAAGTTGTGTATCCAAATTCAGCTCATAGATCTCCTTACGTTGCTGCAACGTTTGCTCTAACAGTTCATGACGCGAATGCAATACTTTAATCTTATCCTCCACTTCGTGAGCAAGGAAATGTTTCTCCTTGATCAATTTCTCGCCATTGGCTGTGAAATTGGCAAATGTTTCATCACGTGCACGTATCTCAGCATGATGATCCTTAATGCTAGCCAATAGCAGTTCAGCGCCAGCTACACTGGTTGCCAATTCGGGTGCTGTGATCTTGGCCAACATTTCATTGATCCAGGCAATTAGATCACGATACTCATCAAAGTATGATTGCAGTTGCTCGGCTTGGTTAAGTTTACTTTTACGTGCAGTTGTTTTTTCCTTTAGATCAGTCCAAGCTTCAACAGTTTCATCACGTTTCACTTCGATATGTTCACGTGCATCGGGATAAATTTCACCAAGTTTAACAGCTTCAGCAAGCACAGAGTCAACTTGATCTTTAATGGCAATAAGTTCACCCTCAAATACGGAATGTTTGCGTCCCAAAGCTTGTATACTTTCCAAATCCTGACCATAATCTTCAGAGATAAGGGAAGCATCCTTTTCATTGATCAATGAAATGGTTTCATCGGCCACACGATCATAGACATGAACTTGTTTAGCTCCAGCCAATGCATCCTGGCGAGCATTAACTAAATCCTTAAGTTCATCCCAAAGTTGTTTGGTTTCATCGCGTTTGGATTTTATAGAGCTACGATAGGGATTATTTTCCTGTATAAGACGATCACCACGCTCCAGACATGCTTCGACACGTGCCTCATTTGCATTCAAATTGGAGACAAAGGATTCAAAGGCTAACATTAACTGTTCAACATGCTCAACATCTTCACCATAATCCTCGCTAGCTGTCACTGTCATCTGATCACCAATCCATTCGTGCAACTCTTCCGTTTCACGCAAATACTCAAAGAGTTTCTTGCATTCACCAAGACGCAACTCACGATCCTTGGCCAAACGTAAGAGTTCGGAATATTGTTGTGTGACAAAACCATTTTTCTCCTTAATATTGGCACTATCAAAATGATTACGTTCGATCAGTCCCGTTGCTAGTTTATTGACCTTATCGATCGATGGCTTGAAGGACGCCAATTCACGCTGTAGAACTTCAAGTTTCTTTTGATGTACTTGCACAGAGATTTCATCGCGTCCATAGTCACTGCTGGCGAGTATTGGTTGCTTCTCACGCATCCAGGCATCCGCCTCATTAGCTTCCACATAGAACAATTGACTTTCCACAGCATCCAATAGACGCAATCTTCGTATTGCCGCCAAATCTCTAAGCTGCACAAGTTGTTTCTGCAACAATTCAGATTTATATTGAATCTGTTCACTGGCAAAATGATTGTCACGTATCATTTGTTGGCCACGTTGGAAGAGCGCCTGCAACAATGGTTCCTGCGATGTTAACTCTGCCTCCAAGGCATTGTGTTTCTTCTGTAGTCCTTGTACAGCCAACAAACTACTGCCCAGATCTTGTGAGCCGGCAATCAATTGTTTCTCTGCAAGCCATTGCAACTCATCTTCAGCATCACGTAAGAATTGCTGCAAGCTAAGTGAATCCTCAAGATTTTCACGACGTATGGTAATTGGTTCATGCAATGTATTGTAACGTTTAATTGTTGTCATGGCGCGTTCATGGATTTCATGTTTGAGGAAATGATCAACCTTAAAGAAATGCTCATCCTTCAGTTTCAATTGATCGGCAAGTTCATTGTGATGCGCTACATCAGCCTCGATGCGTTCATGTTTCTTGAGCAGATTGCTAACAGTTGCCAAATCTTTGCCATAATCTTCACTTGATAATTGCACCTCGACATCATCCATCCAATTGTTGAACTCATCAACGCTACGATTAAATGCCAAAGCTTCATGTGCCTGCTGCAATTTCTCCTTCTTGGCCTTGGAGGCCGCCTTCAATTTAAGCCAATCGCCTTCCAACAGTTGCACTTGCTGTGCAATTTCATCCTTGGCAAAGTGTTCACCACGTATAAGACGTTCTCCTTCGCTGATGACAGCCTGTACACGTGGAGAGTTGCTCAACAGTTCAGCATCGAATGCTGTATGCTTCTGGATTTTGCTTTGCAAATTGCTGGGCTCCCTGTAGTTTTCATCCAATGCCACTTGCAGTTTCTGTACCAGCCAGCGATCAATTTCGTAGAGACTACGCAGAAATTCTTGCAGCTGCAATGATTGCAACAGACGATGTTTACGTTCGGCAGTCAGCTCCAGTAATTTCTGTTTTCTTCTCAGAATGTAAGCCAATTTTTCACGGATTAAATCTTCATCCTTGGGTTCACCCTCCAATATACTATTGGCAAACTTTTGCAAGCCATCAACATGATCAGCATCCAATAGTTTCTCAAAGGCATCATGTTTCTTGAGCAAGCGTTCTACGGCCGTATATGAATCACCAAGATCATCATTGTTAAGGAAAGCTTCCTTGTTGGCTAACCAGATTTCAACTTGTTCTACTTGCGCCTTGAACAGTTGCAATTGATGCGCCTCTGTTAGATCACGTGCACGTTCGCTCCATGCCTCATGCAATGTCTGATGCAATTCCTCCAATACAATCAAATATTGTTTAACACTCTCCGGCTGTTTGGCTTGTCCGCTCAGCTGTTCGCCATGTTGTTTCAATGCAGCGAAGGCTTTATCACGTCCTTCAATTTCCACTTTACGTTCCTGATGCAACTCTAGCTGTGTCTCGCAATCATTGATTGTAGATGGCGCCTGTGTAGCATTCATTTTCTTCACCATATCGTTGACCCACAATTCCAATTCTTTGACATCTGAGACAAACTTGTGCACCAGATATGCTTCGTTCAGCACGCTCTGCCGTTTGACGGATAGACTTTGCAGGTTACCCCAAGATTTATGCAATTCTTGAAGTTTACGTTCAATAACTTGAGCGCCACGTTCTGGATATTTACGTATCAGGAATTCGGCAGCTGTCTCATGTTCATCAATCTTTTGCTTGACAGCAGACATGTCACGTTCTAGCGCTTCTTCGCGACGTATCAATGCTTCAACAGCAGCCAAATCACGTCCCGTATCTGCTGAGCTCATGGCCAATGCCTTTTCGGCAATACGTTCGGCAGTATCATCCACATCCCGATTAAAGACATGTATCTCATTGGCACCACCAAGCAGTGCACGATATGCATTGAGTGCACCTTGCAGCTGACGCCAGTTGTGATTGAAATCACGGCGACGTTTGTCAACACTTTGTGTATCCGCTGGCAACTGTGCTTGATTGATTAACTTGTCGGCCAATTGATTAATATGCTTGACACGCTGATCATCCACACGCATGTCCGAGTCGACGTCATCGAGTTTACGCATAAGCGCACTGCAATGTTCAAGATCACGTCCCGTATCACTGGCTTGTACCATCATCTCCTTGTCACGTATCCAGGCTTCAATTTTGTCCAGCTGATTATTGAATTCGAGTATATCCTGTGCCTCCTCTAGGCCACGACCACGTTGATCCAATTCATCGAGTAATCCTTGCCAGGCAGCAAGCACACGTTCAATCGCTTGCTTAATTTCTGGCGAAGATTCATGCTGTTTGCTAACCAGAATGACGCCAGTATCCTGTATCTCCTTGATACGTCCTTGATTGGCTGAGACTTCAGCCTGGAAGGCTTGATGTTTCTGCAATTTCTTAATCTTCTCATCGAGATTGGTTACCTCAGCATATGAAGCAGCATCAGCTTCCAATTTCTTTTGCTTCTCATTAATCCAAGACTCAGCTTCAGCACAATCACGCACAAATTTGGCATAGAGCAACGCATCCTCCAATTTATACCGACGCACAGCGCATAGATCTTTTACCTTTTGGCGACGTGCCAAGACACCTTGCAGTATGGTTTGTATATTGGCGCTATCATAATGACGCTGCTCAATCAATTTACGTCCATGTTCCTGCAATAGTGCAACCTTCTCCTCTTGCGTCTGTATAACACGTTCAAATTCGTCATGTTTCTTGATCTTATTCTGCACATCTTCTACAGTCTGGCCATAGTCGGAGCTGCTAAGTGCTGCTTGCTGTGTGCTTGATAAATTATCAATTTGTTTAGCATCGCGCAAAAAGCAGAACAAATCAATTTTTTGCTCTAGCATAATCTTCTTCTGGTTCCAGGCAGCATGCAATTTCTGCCGTTCATCCAACATGGCAGTACACTTCTCTTCAACATCGGTGGCTGCATAGTGTCCAGTTTGTACCATTGAATCGCTTAGCTCATTCAGATAACGGAATTTATCTTCACGTGCCTCAATTTCACCATAGATGGCATCATGTTGAATTTTAAGTGCTGTTGCACCGGCAGCATCACTAACATGTTCTTCAGCTTGCAGTGCAGCACGTAAATTCGCTGACCATGAGACAATGTCACGTACATCGGTAAGGAATGTTTGCAAATCAGAGCTGGCTGCCAGACGATCACCACGTGCCGTCGATCGTTCCTTCAAATCATTCCAAGCGGCAACAACTTTATCTTGTTGCTGTGCAATTGCTGAGGCATTTGATGGATATTTAGCTTGCAGACGTACAGAGTCTTCGACTAGTACCTGCAATTGTGCCTCGAGTGCAACAAGATCATTCTCGAAGCCTTCATGTTTGCGTAGTAATGCTAAAGCAGAATTTAAATCCTTGCCCAACTCTGAAGAGAGTGCAGCATTTTTATCCTGTATGCGGAATAGAGCTTCGGCAACATCACGATGGAAACGATGTATTTCACCAGCAGCATGCAATTTCTGTTCACGTTGATTGAGTAGCTTCAAGAGATTCTCCCAAGACGTTCTAGTAGGGGAAAAAAATGTTAAAGGATACTTGGAGTTTCTTGGAAGTAAGCTTACCTTAGTTGTTCTTGTCTCTTTTCCACTTCATTGGCATAGGAGCTCTCGGAATCGATAAGTTTCTTGGCCAACAGTTCGCATTGATCAACACGATCGGCGCCAACCTCAACGCGATGCTTTAAATCATCAAATTTATTCTGCAGCAGCTGCAAATGTTCAAAGTCCTGTCCATAATCCTCTGATGATGCTGTTTGTTCTTGCTCTCTAATCCATTGTTCAACTTCATCGGATTCAAGGAAATATTCATGTTTCGATAAACTTTCCATGAGTCGCATTTGTCGCTGTGATGCCAATTTGTGCAATGATTTCAACATTTTCTCGATCAGTTGCTGCTTAGCAGCCAATATTTTACTATCTGGATGCTGAGCAGCAACCATGGCGGCACAAGTGTGTCCCATTTCTGTAACAATACCAGAATATGTATCTAACTCCAGCTCGATGGTCTTGTGTTTGGTTAGCAACTTGGCAGCCGAATCGCGATCTCTGCCATATTCTGTGGATCGCAGGGCATTGTTGCGTTCACCCAACCAGGACTCTATCTCGCCGGCGTCAAACAAATATTGCTGTGCCTTCAAAGACATTTCCAATTTTCGTGTACGTTCGCTACAATGCATATCAAGATCTTGCCATGATTGTTCCAATTGTTTGCACAATTCTTCAACATTTTTTTGTTCGGGATGTTGTTGTGCTACAAGCGCTTGTCCTGCCAGCAATGCTTTATTGATCATAGGCTGATGTCCCTTGATTTCAGCTTCCAATTTCTTGTGTTTCTTGTAATAGGATTGCGCTTGATGTAGATTTTGTCCCAATTCTTTGGATTTGGCCGCTGGTAAATGATCGTTGATCCATTGGAATTCTGCATCCAATTCAAAGACAAATTTATGGAAATTTAAACTTTCTTCAAGTTTCTCGCGACGCTTTTGTGTAGGGACGCGAAGATATTTGAAACGTTGTTGCAATTCCTTGGTTTCATCCTCAATGTTCTTGGCATTGAAGTGTCCCTCATGTGCCATATCATCGCCAGTTGAAACCAATTCAGCAACTTTTTGATCCCAAATGGTTATCTCCGATTCCAGAAGTTGTTGCTTATTAATCAAATCTTTGCAACTTCTTAAATCATTGCCAACATCCTTGCTCTTAAGTGCTGCATCGAGTTCTTCAACCTTTTTCTTGGCATCCTCAATGGCGCGATTATGTTCACGCTGTGAGGCAGCCTGTTCCAGCTTGCGTCCCTTATCCTCTGAGAGTGCTAGCAAATCTTTCCATTTCTGGTTTAAATCTGCTACACGATGTTTAACTTCTGGCACACGATTCTCAGCTTGAACTAAAGCTTCGGCATCCTTGATAACATTACGCAATTGTCCTTCATTTGCTCTCAATTCACGCTCAAAAGCTTTGTGTTTCTGCAGTTTACGTGGCAAGTTGCTTAGATCACGATAACTTTCATCGCCAGCAATTTTGGTTTTATCCTGTAGCCAAACTTTCAAATCATCGGCTTCGGCTGCAAATTTATGATAATCCTTGGAGGCTTGCAATAGACGTTTACGTTCAAATGCACGATCCCTGACAGCCTTACGCTTGCCCAAAACTTGATTACGACGCTCAGCAATGCTACGCAGCGAAAAAGAAATTAGTTTTGGAAATGAAATAAGTTAGGATTACTTACTACTTGGCATCATAGTGATCATTGGCGATCAGCTTATCAGCATTATCCGAGAATGCTTTAAGGATTTTATCCTGTGCCATAAGACTCTTCTCAAAGTCCAGATGACGCTTCAGTATGGCCTCAACTTCATCCAGTGATGACTGTAAAATAAATTTCAAACTGTTGAAATTTCTGATCATAAGTTGCAGCAATTTTTACTTACGCCAAGATTATTATATTCCAGGAATGCTTCATGACTCTTGGTAGTGGCATCAATTTTATCAGCTTCACGATGGAATATTTGCAATTCAACACATTGCAGCAGCCACTTTTGTTTCTCACTCCAGCCACGATGTATGGCATCCTGTTCAGCTTTCAGACGTTCAATTAGTTGCACAGTTTCAGCCATATTCGGTTTACCATCGGACAATTGTTTGCCAAGTTGTATAACTTCAACAAATTCATTGTCATGTGCTTTAATATCTTCACCCAGATCATTGTGTTTCTTTAGCAAATTATTAGCAGTTTCCACATCACGTGCAGATTCATCAGCATTCAATTGATCCTTGACAGAATCAATCCAAGCCAACAATGTCTTGGCGCTATTATTGAAGATCTGTTGGCCAACTTCACTTTCAATGCGTGCACGCAATTCACTGCCACGTTGTTGTACCTGTTGCCACATATCTTGCACCTCTTGCTGGCGTCCATTGACATTGTCACGTTCCGCCGGATAAGCATTCTTTACGGAATTACCCAAATATGTGACACGATTCACTTTTTCCTCGACGGGTGCCAATTCACGTTCTAAATTCTGATGACGACGCTGTAAGGCCTGCACAGTCTTTAGATCCGAAGTAATTACAGCTGTATCCAGCTGCAACATTTTCTCGCTCATCCAAACCTTTGCCTCGTCACAGGTGCGATTGAAAAGCTCCACACTGGAGGCGCCTTCAAGACTCTTTTCACGCTGTGCCTTGGCATTGTTAAGACGTTGCCAGATTTGATGTATCTGACGTTGACGTGCCAAAATCTTATCCAGCTGCGAATGTCCCTGTCGTCGGAAATTATCAACAGCACCATCAATTTCTTCTACACGCTTCGAGGCAGCTGACAGATCAGTGATGAACTTTTCAAATTTACGTTTAGCATTGTCAACACCATCACCATCATCGGTCTTAATCATGCGTTCCTTCTCCTTCATCCATTTCTCAAAGTCATCGCATTCGCGATAGAAACCAAACAAATGTATAGAATCATCAAGCAGTGCATGTCGCTTCTGTGCCATCTCCTGCAGTTCATCGTACGTTGCATTGATGCGTTGTTGACGCTTCTCTACACTATCTGCATTCTCATTGATGCTCTGATTAGATGTATGACGTTGCACCAATGGTTTGGGTGCCACACTAACGGGCTTGATGCGTTTCACTGGCACCACTTGTCGCACTAGAATTGTTTTCTTCACCTTTTGCATAGTCTTGACTTTCTCAGCTTTGGGCACAATGCAGGCAACGGGACGTGCTTCAATTTCACGCACATAATTGGCAGGCACAAATCCTTCATGACCATTATCTTTGCGTACACACCACCAATCATCATTGGTTTTGGATTTGAGTAACATTACTTCACCCTTGTCCATTTTCATGCCTTGTCCCTCGAAGGGAAACAATGAACGCACATGTGGCAACATTTTGGTTTCTGTTACCTTTTTATGCTCCAACTTTTCAACCCATTCATCTTCCCAGACTTCTTTGGGCACCAGACGTGTCTCATTGACCCATTCCTCTTGCTCAACTTCTGGTAGCTCTGGTTCAGCTGCAGTTAACTCCAATGTACAGATTCCAGCCTTGATGAGCTTATCTGCCTGTTGATTTAGATTAAGTATATCGCCGGAATATGCATTAAGTTCACCCTGCAGATCACGATGACGTTGCAGTAATGCTTGTGCCGAGGGTTCATCATTGCCATAGTCACGGGAATTGACAAGCGCCATTTTTTCATTTAGCCAAGATTCAGCCTCATTGGCATCCGTATAAAACTGATAAGCTTCAGCTGCATCTTCTAGCTGGCGACGTCGTAGTTCAACCAACGATTCCAATGCCTGCCAATGCTCTGCCAGTGAATCAATACGACTTTTAATTTCAGTAGCACGCGGATGATGTTCGCTAATTAAACGTTTGCCAGCCTCCGACATTTGCGATGATTTCGGTTTACGTGATTTGATCTCATCTTCCAGTGCTTTATGCTTTTGCTGCAATGAGAGCACAGCACGCAAATCCTTGGCCGTAATGCCAGTTTTACAGATGCGTTGCTTATCCACTAGCCAGCTCTCCTCGTTATCGTAATCTTCCATAAAATGATGGAAATTACGCGCCTCCTCTAGACGTGCACGACGCGCTGCTGATAGTTTCAATAATTCCGCATAAGCTTCTTCTAGCTGCTCCAAACGTTGTGCAAGCAATGCTGAATCTTTATGTTCCGTATTCTTATACGGCAATGCTTGACGATTGAAACGTTTCAATGTCTCACCATAAGTGTTCACTTGCAGTTCCTGTAACGAATGCGCTTGCAACAATTCCTCAACACCAAGCAAATGTGGACCAACATCCTCAGAGGCAAATTGTTGTTGCAATTCACGTACAGATTCTGTTGTGCTGCCAATTTCACGTAACAAATTCATCAAGTTGCTCATTTGTGAAAGATTTAAACGTTGATTCTCCAACAGTTCAAGTAGTTTACGCCATTTATCCATAACTTCTTGTTCGCGTCGTTTAACACGATCCTTGCCATGATAATTCTCTTTCTCCAATTCATTGGCCATGGCTGTAAGATCATTGAAACGTTCAACACGTGCCAAAATATCAGCAGAAATTGCTTCATGTTTCTTTAATGTGGCATCAACTTGTCGCAAATATCTTGGATCAGATAATACTTGTATCATTTCTTTCAGATAACCTTCACGCAATACAGATTTCTTTTCGAATTTATAATTCAATTGTTCCAATTTCTCTTGACGCAACAATTCTTCACGTAATGCAACTTCACGATTATGTTCAGCATATTCAAGAATTTGCCAAGCCTTCTCAATATCATTAACCAATTGACCATCCTGTGGATTATAAGGCGGCTGATTCAATGCTTTAAGCAATGTATTTATGGTAAAATATAAAGCTTCAATTTCGCTGCGTTCCTTATATCTAATCAACGGAAAGAAAGAAAAATTCAATTAATATCAATTGAAATTTATGTTGATTTTTGTGTGGAAAAACATACTTGGGAGGCTTTTCAATTGTACGATATTCCTTAAAGGCCAACAATTCACGCTGTATGCCCTCCAATGAGTTGGGTAAATCACGTTGCTCCAATTCAATCGTTTTTTGCCTTATCCAACTAAGTAAATTTGTGGTTAAACGTTCATATTGTATCTTCTTACGATCGGCATCCATCAGTTGGCCTACAATCTACAAAAAAGAAAAGACAAAGAAAAAAAAATATTGAAGACACAGAGATAGAAACAACTTTCTAGAGAGTGGAGGCCCAACCCAAATCATTGGCAATCTAATGTGAATTGAAGCGTTAACTAGATTGATCGCTGGTTACGCTGCAGCAGTTACAATTGTGCATATAGCAAAACATAGATTTGTCACTGCCCTCGACACTGAATGTCACCACCAAGCCCTGAAATTCCAGATGTGTATGCGTATGTATTACTTACATTTGCTATACGTTTGCCACTCTTCTGTTCATTCTTCATGCGTGCAAATGTATGATAATATGATGCTACATAGGTCAAGATCGATTTCTCATCTGGTCGCGCTGAATCAATATCTTCAGCATCAAGCAAACTTTAAAGTAAAAGAAATAATAAATTTTACAGTTATAATTAGTGTTATAATATATAATTATAATACCTTGGTATGCCCAATTCATTGGCAGCCGTATCGAAAGCATGATTCAAATTATCTAAATTAGAATTCTTTGAATTAACAATCGTACTATATTCGAATAGATCGGGACGATGGGAATGAATGAGCGCATTGAAACCCAAACCGGAACGCCATGATGATGTAAAATCTTGTATATTAACACCAGGATAACCATGCGTTTTACGTTGACACCACAATAATAATGCATCTTTGGCAGAACGTTTTTCGCTGGATTCATTTTCCTCATCCTTATAAAAAAATAAAAAAATATTAATATTTTTATATATATATATATGGAAATATTATAAATAATAAAACTTACAACATCGATGACAATTTCTTGAATTTGAAAACGCAAAATGATAGTCCAAATGAGACCTAAAATCAATCTGGGATTACCATCGACAATATCCTCAGCACCAATGGACTCCAAGCGTACCTGTTATTGTAAAAAATAGAAAGAAAGAAGAAAACAAAAAATGTGGAAATGGAAATTAAATCTGCATTAGTTAGCATTCTATTACAGCTAAAAGATAGACATAGACATGGCTAAAAGAGCAGGAAGCATACTCTTTAGAGCTATGCGGCTGGCTAAGCTGCGCAGATCAAGTTACGCTCACAAACAGACAGAGCAGTAAGAGAGATAGAAGTAAAGAAATAAGTGAACCCAAAAGGCAACTAGAGTTACTGCCAACAACAACAGCAACAAGAAGAAGAAGAAGAAGAAGAAACAAGTCACGCATTATCAGAGCGAATACCTCGGAACAGGTGCTTGACCTGTGTCTCTGTTTGTCTGTCTGTATATCTCTTGCCTCTGCTTTTGGTCTTCATTTGAATTAATAGTAGGTCATGTGGCATGGCGTGAAAACGTAGGCATAGATATATATATATATATATATATTTATATAGGCGAAGAAAGCATAAATTACGACTGATCTTTATCTTAAAAGTTAAAGCGCTTTAAAAAAAAAAATGTTTGTTTGTTTGTTAAATAGTTAAAAAAAAATGTTGAAGTTCAACTTAAAATATTGTAAAGAATTTTTGTATTGCAGTGACACTAAGCTAAGATTTGTTAAGCTTTGTCAATCAATTAAAATGCAAGACAATAATTTAAAGACAAGACAATAATTGACTGTTTTTATACCCTATAATCTTTGATATATATATGTATGCATGTATGTGTGTGTTTGTCTGTGCAGCGTATAGCATAAAAATCAACAAACTTTCACTATGTCAAACAATTGCAATGTGTTTGTTTGTTTACATGCATTTAAGGCGCCATTGTATTTTCTAATTAGATTAGCCTTAAAACATGTACTAGAAGTAGTAGTAGTAGTAGTAGTAGTAGTAGTAGTAGCTGCTGCTGTTGCTAGACTATGAGACTGAGACTAAGACTCATCATCATCATCATCAGCAGCTGCAGCAGGCAGCTAGCTATGAAATCTATTTGTCTGTCTGTCTCTGTCTGCAGCGACAGACAATTAAAATTAAATGCAGGCAAAGGAAAGTGCATGGTAAATATTTATGCCAGCACACGAATGCTCTAAGAAATTGTAAATAAAAAAAAATATATATATATATATATATATATAATAATAAATGAAGAAAGAAAGTATGCAAATATTTAGGAATTTATTTGCTTAAAAGTTAAAACTTTAAAAAAAGGTAATTAAATATATATATATATATATATATATATATATATATTGTTATGCTGGCAATGCAGTCTTGCATCTAAAGTGTCGTTCGTTAATTTATGTTGCCGTTGCCATTGCTGTCTGTAGCTCAACTACCTCATGTGGCAAACAAAGCACGCAACGGCCACGCGCAACTGCGCTAAAGACTTGCACTTTCTACAAATGCGTAGGCTCTTTCTCTTTACACTCTAACTATCTCTCTTTCACTCTTTCTCTCTTTCACTCTCTCTCTCTCTCTCTCTCTCTCACTTGCATAGCTGCATCTCTTTCATTCATATACACTTACCTTAGTGTGCAAGAATGCCAAACTCTTGTTGACATTTTCAATTTTATGTACACGCATGCGTCCGTTGTTCGGTTTGCCCAATTTCTCCGATGATATGATCTCAAGCAGCTTAAGCAATTTTATGCCATCGGCTAGATCTGTGAATAGGTCTTCGACCTCCATTTTGGCCTATAGGCAGTAAAAAATAATAATAAAAATAAAAAACTTATACATCATAAGGTAAAATAACAATAAGTGCATTCATTACATAGGGAAAGTGTTAACAACTCATACGCTCTCTCTCTTACACTCTCTCTTTCTCGCTTACTCACCTTGATCAGAAACGAATTCATCCATTTTGTAAAAGTTTTCTTTTGTATATGTAAACGTTCCTCCTGCAGCGTCTTAATGCGCTCATTTTCAAATTTTATAATGCCATCGCGTTGTGTCATATTGGTATTGGAGCCACGACTGGATGATGACGCCTGCAACGCTGAATAGCCGCCGGGCTCATATTGTGATGCTATAAGAAAATAGAAACAACAAATAAATAAATATCGCATAGATAAGTTTATTGACAAGTAAATACAACAAGTTAATCGTATTGCAGTCCTATAAGTGCAGCAAAAAGTAAAAAAAAAAAAAACGTTTACTATTTATTTTGATTTTAGCCAATGGGGTTAAACTCTTGTTAACCAGAGGCACGAATCAATAAAAGCTGCTACGATAGCAGCGTATAAATTCTATTTGTTCTTGTTGTTGTTATTGTTCTCTTGTACTTTGCCATTTTTTTTTACCTAGCAAACAGTTTGCGCAAAAGCTCAGTGCATTGGCACGATAAGAATTTTTATTTTATTTTTTTTTTTTTGCTAGCAGTTATCGCAAGTCCAAGTATAATTAATGAGCATTAGCATATAGAAATATGTATATAGTATATATATATATATATCATATATGCCAAATATATATATAGTATATATACATATATATATATTTATATATAGATAAGACATTGCTTCAATAGCAATATTGGCAGATATACAACAAGCATTACGTATGCTGCTTATATTGCCTGATTGATTATGAAGATATATATATATAAAATAAATATATAGCATATATATTTGATCAATATCAAATTTCAAATAACTTTTATTAATAATATAAAAAAAATAAATAGATTTTATCTAGCTAAAAATCAGCAAATTTTTTTTTGACACGTAATGTTTATTTTTTAAGTACAAATACAACATACATATATATAGAGAGTATTTTGTACTATCAGTAAAATTAGTCAATGACTTATTTTTGGTAATATGATTGGGCCTACCCAATGGCAAAGATTAAAAATAATGCTAAATTCCATAGCTAAATTCCCCCATAAAATATAAGTACAAAAAAAAAAAAAATACAAGTTGAAACTATGCCGTAATGCGTTCATTGCCGCCTTATCAGCAATTTCAGTTTTACCAAATAGGTTTTTTTTTTTTTTTTTTATTATACTCAATATACCTAATATATATACATACGCTGTGTATATATATTACGTCAGTCAAATATAATATTATTAATATATTTTTTTTAGTATTGAGTAAAGTTTAAAGTATAAAAATTTTTATATATTTTTTTTATATATATTTTCCACATGTTTGCTTAAATTAGCAATTACAGGGTATACGTTAGCTTAGCAATATTAAATTATAGCAAATTTTTTTATCAATTTTTGATTGCGTAATATTTAAGCACTTCATAATATTGTGAAACATTTATAAAGTATTTTTTTATTATTGTTTTTGACGTATTTCTTAAATTTGTTTTTTTAATAAATTATATTTGACAGTTAAGCATAAGTGATAAGCGCATAAGCTTCCGTTGCTAGATCGTATATATATATTATATTGTATAATTAATATTTAACTATAGTAATATTCATGCATATTAACATTCAAAGTTCAAGTTCTTCATTCAACATACCTAAAGATTGTCGCTCATATGATATATATCGTTTATATTCATTTCTCGAGAAATTTGAACGTAATACATTATGATATTCCATGATATTATTCTTTTATTTTTCTTTTGCATTCAAATTTTTCACACACACACACAATTTAGAGTTTGATCATATAAATTAATACATTGAGTTTTTAAAAGTTAATCGAATATTTTACACTTATAGTTTCTTTTTTTTTCGCTATGTTGCGCCCGTTGACCGCGTCGTTTGATTACTGAGCAAGCAGCAAAAACTTAAACTTAACGTTTCTCTCTCTATATTTTTTTTTTTCCTTTAATATTTTTTCGGCCCTTGCAAAGCTTTTTTCGGCTTATATTTATCAGTATCAGCGTTAAGAAACGTCAGTAACTGAAAATGTTTCTAAAGCTTAGTGTTTTTTTTTTTTGTTTTTTTTTGGAAGTGAGTAAAAAACGAAAGTAGCAAAAAGAAGAAGAAAACAACAAATTCTTGGAAGTCTTTTTGGTTTCTGCGTATGGTGAATTCCTTTTATCGTTATCGCAATTGTTATTGTTGTTGTTGTTGCTGCTGTTGTTGCTATTTCATTAAAGCTTAAAGCAGATAACGCGCAAAATATGCGCATACCATAGCACAGAGCATTTATTGCTATGTAACTAAACTGTGCAATCAAACATAGTATTTGTCAACACTAGAGAGAGACTTGTTTTAGAGTGAAAGAGACACAGAGAGAGAGAGGGAGAGGGAGAATATGACTGAAAGATTGACTTGCTTATCTTATCGCCACATACCTCTATGCACATATGTCGCCCTATAGATTATATGTAAAATGTGCAAAACAAAAAAAAAAAAATAAATATTTTAGCCAAAAATTTGTCAGAAATGACAAAGCTATAAAGATCGAAAGATACGAATATTTGATGATATCATTATATACTAAAAAGTACTATATAGTAGTACTACATACAGTCGAGTCGCGATTCGAAATTCTTAATAATTCCAAAACATTTCTGTTCCCTTGAAAAGAAATTCAATAAATAATTTGAAAATAATTCGAAATACTTTATAATTCGTAAAAAAAAAAATATGATCCCCGTGCCATTTCGAATTATCGAGACTCGAGTGTATATATATATATTAAATAAAATATAATTATCACAATTTAATCATGATTAAATTGTCATCCAATGTCATTGGAAGTGTGCTCTGAGGTCATCTAGAAGGCATTTTTTAAAGGCACTTTTATTATTTTGTAAAGCGACTATATATAAAAAAAAATGAAAAAAATCAATTAAAAAAATAGCAGAAGAACAACAGGCAGCAGCAACAACAACAATAATGAGAAAAATCAGCAAAAAAAAAATAAATAAATAAATAAATAAAGCGTGACAATAAACTTTAACGTACAGAGCAACGATAACAGGTGCGCCGTCGTACACTTTGTTATCTGTGACGCGCTGAAATGCGACTATTTCTATATGTGTGTGTGTGTGTATGTGTATATAACATATATATCTATATCTATATATATGTATTATATATAGGCCTTAATGTCAGATATTCTCCATATATATGTATAAGTAGTAGAATTTGTGGTATAACTTTAGGCTTCAAAGTGAAAGAGTTATTAATGAAAAAGGAAAGAAGCATGAGAAATTCTAGGCACAGATCAGAAGAAACTTCAGACAACAATTGCTCAATGAACTTTTAAGTTCAACTTTTAATAATAATAATTTTTAATAATTTTTTTTTTAATTTAAAAATTTTTTTTAAATATTATTTCACTTTACTTCCACTGTTGCACTCAATAAGAAAGATTTGTATAACTAACAGCAGGATACAGCCGCTGTTTACTGCACACACTCGAGTTTCTAACAGTTTACTGTAAGTATTGAACACTGCAATAGTCTCACTCTCAGTCTCAACACATGCAACTATTTTTAGTGTCAAATGCTAATATGAAATGAAATTTTTTAACTGCAATAAAGTCTGCGTCTCGTAAAACAAACACACAGTGCAAGCAAATAAGCATGCAACAACTGTGCACACATAAAACTGAGTAGTGAGTAGAGCTGCTACTAAGAGAACTTAAAGAACATCCTGTTTATCAGTCACCCAAAAATAAACACGAGACAAATAACAGACAACAGACAAGAGAGAACACGCGCGTGCAGCATACGCACGCATGCGTCCAAGGACTACTAGCAAGCAAGGGCGGGCAGCTGTCTTGCAGCCTAGTGTACAGCTGTAGTGTGAAACATGCGGAGAGCACATGTGTCGGTGTCGGTGTCGGAGTCGTAGTCGCAGTCAAAGTGTAAGTCGACATAGTGCCAGGAGGCGATATTTAAATTTGTCTTTCGCTATTTATAAACAGCCTCCCCTTGGAGTCTGCATAAGCAAGAGAATTTCTTTGTTTGTCTTTTATTTACACATTAACACGCACACACACACACAGAGAGAGAGAGAGAAAGAGAGAGAGAGAGAGAGATGATTAGGCGTGCAATAACCTTGCCTTAAGCTGGCAAAAAAGATTTGCATAAATCAATAAACATAAGAGGCATAAACCAATTTTCATTTAATGTAACATATAATTTTTTTTTTTATAATTCTCAATATAAATGTTTATAATGCTTAGAAGAAGCAGGAAAAAAAATAACTGCAAAATCATTTAAATATATATTTATGTTTTTTTTTTAACTGCAAAATCATTTAAATATATATTTATGTTTTTTTTTTTCTTCTTCTGCTAATCATTGGAATTTAATTATTAAAGTTTGCGATCTTTTTTTTTGCAGATATAATACTGCGCTCTTCCATATATTTATATTTAATTTCAATTCTGACACAAAAAAATCATTTCTTTCATCTTCATTTCATTGCTTGCTCTCTCCGCTGCTGCCTTTAGCTTTTTTTCGCATAGAACTTGAAAATTAAGAAATAGCAGATCTGTAGCGCTACAAATTTGGAAATTTGTTGTTATTGTTTTTTTTTTTTTATTTGTTTGTTTGTTTCTGTGTTAATTTTTTTTTATTTTTTTTTTTTGATTTTCTACCAAATTCGTGCATAAAATTACCTCATCACTTGACGCAAAATTAAAATTCAGTTTTTGACTTCAATGACAACAACAAACAAACAAGTCAAAGCCTGTCTCACACACATACGCATACATAGAGAGAGAGAGAGAGAAAGAGAGACAATAACAATGTTATAAATTCTTTTGTTTGTGCTTGGCATGTTAAACAATTTCCAACAACAAAATAAAAAAAAAAGCCAAAAAGAGAAAATCCCATTGAAAAAAAAGAGGGCGAGAGTTTTGTGTTGTTGCAAGTTAGAGCAACAGCAACAGCAGCAGCAGGTAAACCTTAATTTATTGTGAAACTTTTATCAGCACTGACAACATTCTAACGGCAATAGTTTATATATACCAGATATTTATAGTTCTGGTAATATATAACTCTGCGCTGAAAATTTTTACTTCAAGTGACAATGAAATCAAAATTTATGCAAGTTAAAAGAATTTTCTACAACGACTACAAATATCAGAGCGGAGCACTACTAAGTAAATACTTGATCCCTAAAGCATCCTAACTGCTGCGATAGAGAAGTGTCTATGATATTTGATATATTTTCAAGTGTTTCACAACTCAATGCAACTGTCAATGTGCTATGACTTCCTGACAATTAATGTTCAGCAAGTAAAGATCTAGAGCTGAGTGTGTGTGTGACTCTAGAATATCTTCTATATAAACTAGTATAATCCAACAGGAAATTCTTAATATATATATCGGATATACATTTGGAGTTGTACAATTCTTAATGTTCCATGACTTCTCAATATTTATATAGGATATACATTTTGGAGGTTTACTATTCTCACTGTTCCATGACTTCTCAATATTTATATAGGATATACATTTTGGAGGTTTACTATTCTCAATGTTCCATGGCTTCTCAATATTTATATAGGATATACATTTTGGAGGTTTACAATTCTTAATGTTCCATGACTTCTCAATATTTATATAGGATATACATTTTGGAGGTTTACTATTCTCAATGTTCCATGACTTCTCAATATTTATATAAAATATACATTTTGGAGGTTTACAATTCTTAATGTTCCATGACTTGCGCACAGTCAAAAATAATACAATTTTAGCAAGAAAAATTATAGTTTTGTATACCCCATATATACCCTGTAACTTGTTTAGTTGAAATCTATGCTCTGAAATTCTTTGCCAATATTTCACATTATTATTTTTTTTTCGGACCTTTTGATTTCATTATGACGCAAAGTAGTCAATGGACATTTATAATATCTCGCAACTTCAATGTTTGCTCTTCAAGTTGTTTATCTTCATTTTCAATGATGGCTTTAAATTTTTTTTTCTCTTGCTTATTATGTTTTATTTTTCTTCATTTTTGCAGCAAAAAAAAATTATTTGCAAAAAATTAGTGAATAGATGACACAGCGCGCGTCCCGTCCTGCCTCAGCTTATACTTATTGCCATTACTTACTCGTGTCTTTTCTGGTTTTTATTTTCATTTTTTTGGCCAATCTTTATATGTGTATATGTATGTGTATGTGTGTGGTTTGTTTGGCATTTGCTACGCCCCCTGGGGCGTTACACCCGCGTTTCAGAGACATGCGCAAAAGAGAGCCAAAGACTCCACATCCAAAAACTTCATGACATCATCCGCAGCTGCGCGTTTTGCTATTCAACGATTGTTGTATCTGTCTTTCAGTCTGTCTGTCTGTCTATCTGTCTGTCTCTTGTTCTGTCTATCTATCTATCTATCTATATACATAGTATATAGTATATATATACAGAGAGTGGCACCACTGACAGTGGCAGCAGTGGCAGTATCTAATTCTTTAACTTCTACGCAAGCGTAGCCATAGCCATAGCCACAACCACAGCAGCTACTGTTTTTTTTTTTTTATTATTATTTTTTTACTGGTTGTTTTTTTTTATTTTCTGCTTTCTGGCTGTGACATGTGCTCATTTGGCATGCAAATGGAATTCAAGTGGGCGCCGCCGCATCAACGATGGGAGCGCAAAAACAAAAAATAAAAAAAAAACTTGACAGTGAAATTTACAAAAAATTTTTTCATGAATTTGGTTTTTTTTTTCAACAGTTTCAGCAATTAATTAATTTACAAATTACAAATGCCAATTGTTGCAACTGTTCAACTGACAAACACAATAAAATTTAAATGATTAACAACAACAACAACAAAAATAAAAATAAAATAATGTCTCTTTTGATCAAGGGACAAGCATCAGTGCGCGTTACGTTTTGGCCAAATGTCAATGTGATGACATCATTTATATTTAAGCTTCTTGTACTTCTTAGCTTATTTAGCTAGACTTAAAAAAAAAAAAAAATTATTTAGTCAATTTCACAGCGGGCGGTTCTTTTATATGTATAAAAATTCTACGGGTTAACAATAAAAAAAAATAAAAAAAAATATAAAAAAAATATAATAAAAAAAAAAAAATAAAAAAAAAAACAAAAAAAAAAATTTCACTATTTGGCACAGATAAAAAAACAATTAAAAGTGAAATTTTGTTGTTTTTTCTATGCTTAAAGATTAATAAACTGATTTTTTTTTTAAGCGCCCGGCATCAAATTTTCCGTTATTTTTATGGTTTTTTTTTTGGTGTTTTTTTGGGCGTATTATATTTTTTTTCTTGATTTTTCTTTATTGATTTTAATTAGTTCAATACGTTGTCTCTATTCTGCATATATAATATATATTATATAGATAGAAGTCTTTATACTATATCTAGCTATCTCTATCTAACAATCTATTAATATTTGTAAAGCCCATGGGCCATGGATTTTGCATCAATATTCATTAATAATGTGGCAAAAGAGTTTTTTGTGTTTATTCGCAGCACGCGTTAAATGCCGCAATTTAATTGATGTGTAATTAAGATTCGTTATGCCGGATATAGGCTCATTAATCTGAACAATCTTGTAAATGTTGATGATGCTGCTGCTGCTATTATTATTATGCTATGTGTCGTATTTGTATAACTATTCAACATTTTTATAAATTTTTGCTACCCGGTATCTATAGTATATAGAGAGTATAATGAGCAAATGATCATTAAGAGTTATACATTCTATATATATTCAAGATCTATAAATATATGCTCTATGATCTTTATATGCTCAAGATCAACGCTCGTTGCCTAAACCTCTGTCTGTCCATTTGAGCAGCTGTATTTCAGAGACTATGAGCGATAGAGAACCTATGAAAGTTCCTAGCTATCCAAAAGTCAAACACACTTAACTATAGCTGACTAACTTGTTAGTAGCTATAATTAGTTAAACTAAAGACAAGTTGCAAGCAATTAGCAGCAAAAGAAATAATTGCAATAAAAACTGAGAAAAAAAAATAAATAAAAAATGCAGCGCATCTACTTCATGTAATTCTTCTCACTGAATCAGCATTTATTAATGTATTAAATATTTATTTATTTATTTATTAATTATAAATATATTTATAAATATATTTATTTTCATTAAAGTCACAAGAGCGTGTGAACATTTTTTTTGCAGCATTGTCATTTCATGTGTGATTTTTAATTAATAAATTTCAAGTTTTCAAGCCATGGCTAAAAAAAACCGCTAGTGTCATTTCCTACTTAGCCCGAAAAGTTAACAAAAGCTAATGCCGGCAAAAGTTAATCAAGACTTAATATTGAATTTATGTATATGAAAGCCTAAAAAAAACAGCAGAAGAAATAAATTTGCATATTGGCGCTGCCATTGAACACGTGTAAAACCAAATTAGGAATTCAAATAGTCAACAAAAAAAAAAAAATGAATCACATGAGAAAGGGTGGAGAATTTATAGCTAAAAGTGTTATATATACATACATATATACATACAAGTATGTCTATAAATAATGTCAAAGACTCATCAAGTACAAATATTTGCACAATAATCTAACACTGTAACGCAATGGATATTTCCGTTGCGTTTCACAGGAAGTTGCCAAAGCACAAATATAATTTTTTTTTTTTTTTTTTTTTGCTGCTATCAAAACTTGACTTGTTTTTCTGTGTGTTTTTTTTTGTGTATTTTAGTTATTATTATTATTTTTTTTTTTTTTTTTTTTCAAGTCATATTGCTATCAGCACGTTGACAAATACAGCTTGTAAGCATACCGCCCACAGCAAGAGCAATAACAAAAAGTTTGTCTTGCGACGTCTTTGTGCCGATCTTGTCTTGTCGATCGTTGCGCCAAACATTAGATGCTTCTGTTTTAATTAAAATGTACCAAAAAAAAAAAAAAAATGTGACAATCTATAGCTGAAGATCGTCACTAGGGAACAAAAAATATATATAACGAACATTTCAATTTCATTTTGACAGCTGACATTTTGTAACTCTCTTCATGTGCCTACAAAAATAAATATGAGAAAAAAAAAATACTCATAGGAAAAAAGAGTCAAAAGTTTCTATGTGTCACTGTATGTCTGTCTGTCTGTGTGTGTCTGTATATGTGTCTGTCTGTCTGTATATCTGTATGTCTATGTTTTGTATAATTGGCTAAGCTCTAAAAGTTATTGAGCACCCTTAAAAATTGTCTAACGCGTCACACTGTAAACTGTCGCATACTTCATAAGCCAATAACTATTAAATATTTATTCAAGTATTCATAAGTATTCAATGTCTGTATATTCATAGCTATGTGTGTTTGTGTGTGAGTGTACTTTAAAGAGTTTATAAACAAAATGTTAATTGACTTTTCATTATTTGTAAATCGTTTAGAAAAAATATAAAAATATAAAGCCCATTAATAAATATTGTCTATTTTGATAGCCTTGTGTTGCAAGGCAAACGCAAACGCATCATTGTGTATTTTTTTTTTTTTATTTTCTGTCTTAACAATGTGATAAGAGATTTAAAAAAAAACAAAAAGTTATGTCTTTTAAATGAATTTCAAATGAATTTAATCGACTTTAAATCAAACACAATTATTTTTTTATACGATTTTGATTACTTTTAAAAATTTGCCTCAAAAAATAAAAGTGGCAAGAAAATTTATGAAATTTCAAGTAGAAAATCACGTTGCAAAATGTTGACAATTTTTTTTTTTTTTTTATGATAAACATTTAAAAATTACATGATAAAATGTATTTTTTTATTATTTTTATTTTTAAACAAAAGACTTGAATTTAAAAGCGCAATGTGTTAAAAATTTTTAAAAAGAATTTGCTAGATTTTTTTTGTGGTTTTTATTTTTGCATAAATTATAAAATATACAAAAAAAAAAAAAAAAAATATTCCTGTTTATTTTTGTATATTTTTAGTTATAATAAAGCAATGCTTATTAAAGCATATACAGAAGCTCAGTAAAAATTTCTAAGAGATAACTGTGCTGCAATAAAAAAAAACAACAACAAGTAAAATAGCTAAGATCGACTATAAGATACTCAGCACTGAGCAAAGTTTTTCAACTGCAAAATACACAAAATTTGGAGTTTGCCGTAATACATGGACATACAGATGTACGTTCCATTACCTTGCCTGCTGATTCTTAGGAATATGCATACTTTAAGGTCACTGCCATGTCTCTTTATGTGCATTACATATATAGTCATTAATACCTTCTATACCCTATAGTTATTGGGCATAAAAAAACCTATCTAAAGTCTACATCAAACAGACTTATCAAAAAAAGCTTTTTCCTACTTCTTTTTATGATTGTTTAAAAAGACAATTCAAAGAATTGTCTTCAAAATCACTTCATATTCCATGTCATGCTACTTTCTTCTGTTTCTTCTCATACTCATTCTTTTTCTTTTGCTTCTTGCTGTTAAGCTGCCCCAAAGCTTGTTTCAAGCTACATTTTTGCCATATGCAAATTGATAAAAAAAAAAAAAAAAATTCTTGTCTTTGATTTCTCGTTGCTTTCATTGACTTTTCACAAGTTGTTCCCCATTTTTTTTTTTTTTTATTATTTTTTGTGATAAAGATAAAGACGCGCACGCAGCTGTTGTACGCAATGTGATTTAATAATACTTATAATAATAATAAAAAATCATAAATAAATAAGACTAATAAAAAAAAAAGAGAGAAAAAAAAATGTACTTCATGCTACAATTGACAAACAGACAGCTATAAATTATTTTGGTTTTTTTTTTCTTTTTTGTAACAATTTTAAAGTTCCATCAGTACTTAAAAAAAAAACTTCAGCAACAGCAAAAGCCAGGCACGAGTTGAATTGTTGTTGCTGTTGTTCTTATTTTTTTTATTGTTGTTATTTCAGTTTTTTTTTTTTTTTTTTGACTCTTACTCTTGCGCTCTTACTGTCTCTTTCACACTTAGCTTGTTTTCATTTCTTTACAGCTGGCAATTACTGGTTGATGTCAGCGTTAAACAAATATTTTTTTTTTTTTTTTTTTTTTTTTTGTTATTTAACTGTGTAATTATATACACTGAACGAAAGGCATCGCATGTCTGTCAAACTGTTTGTAACGCATGAGCATAATGAGTGACAGAGCAAGAAAGGGAGAGTGTGAGAAAGACAGAGAGAGAGAGAGAGATAGAGTTGTCAAGTTTTAATACAAATTGTTTATTGAAATTTCTAAATATTTGTTAAAGCATTTGAAGAATTGTTTAGGGCGGCAAATAAAGAGTGTGAAAAAAACTAAAAATCGTCGACTAACAATTAGTAAAAAAAATCTGTGTAAAAAATGAGAACTGAGATTACTTAGTGATAAGTTTTGTAGATATGTGAAGGGGGGAGGGAAGGTTATTTATTTATTGTGATCGTTTCGATCGATTGTAGTTTACTCTAAGATAACTTAGTGATAAGTTGAAAATATTGACAGATAATATATATATATATATATGTACATGTGATCGATTGAAAGAACTTTGTGCCAAGTTCTAGATATTACCTAGCGATCGTCATTGAAATGTTTGATCAACTATGTAGATCGCTGTCTAGTGTTATAGATAGATATAGATATTACCAAGCGATCGTCATTGGAATGTTTGATCAACAAGATCGCTGTGTAGTGTGTATAGATATTGCCTAACGATCAACATCGTCATGTTTGATCAACTAAGATCGCTGTCTAGTGTTATAGATAATACCAAGCGATCGTCATTGAAATGTTTGATCAACTATGTAGATCGCTGTCTAGTGTTATAGATATTACCAAGCGATCGTCATTGAAATGTTTGATCAACTATGTAGATCGCTGTCTAGTGTTATAGATATTGCCTAACGATCAACATCGAAATGTTTGATCAACTAGATCGCTTCATAGTGTATTCTAAGACAAGTTTAACAAATGAAAACAAAACATTCATTAGTTGCTATAAACAAATGCTATAAACTTTATACATAAAATTAATAGTTATAGTTTATGCAATATATAAAGAGAACTCTATATGATCGTATGATCATTAGTTATTATAAATATAATCATATAATTCAAGAGAGTCTAAAAAAAAAAACACAAGTGCGCCGTGCGCTTGATCATCTCTCTCTCTCTCTCTTGCTTGGCAATTCAAGGTTAGAGCTAGAAGCGAGCCAAGTGAGAAAGAGATTGAGCTTAAGAATTTGAGACTTGAGAGCGTGCGATCATTGAATGCAAATGTAAAGAAACATTTGTTAATAATTCAGTTTTATGTTTGTATTTTTAACTGTTTTCAAATGCAATTTACAAAAGACTAGTCATAATACGAGTATACATCAATATTCTCTCTGTGTCTGTGTGTATTTTTTAAGCGTCATTTAAGCAATATGATCAGTAGAATTTCGCAAAGAGATCACAGAGAGTGCTAAGATCTTGAAAGAGAAACGCATGTTGTTCCCAGCTAATTAATCAAGACAAGTCTCAACAAAAAAAAAAACACAACGACAGTGAAAAATAAGTAAGAAAGTTATAGTCGAGTATGCTCGACTATATAATACTCGGTGCCCAAAGTTATATTATATATTTATTTAGCTCGAGCTGCGCAATCGCCAATTAATATAAAAAAAAAAATGTTAAAAAAATAAAAAAAAAAACGCCTCGAGAATCGAACCGCGGACCTCATGCACGCGAGTTCAATCCTCTAACCACTGAGCCACGCTCTTCACAAGTGTGAGAAACACTGAGAAAATGTTGCCGTCGTGTTGGGGTGAGAACAGCAAGCAAGCGTACGCTATAGAGACGCGTCTGAAATTTTGGTATTTTAAATTTGTATAACTTCCATGTTTATAATCCGATCTGCACCATATTCTAACTTTATAACAAAATTCAGTCCTGCAGCTTGGCTGGGTGTGCTCAAAATGGTTTTTATCGATTTCTGGAGGCGGAGGGGGGGCGTGGCGAAAATCCAAAATAAACTTGATCTGCCTGCAAACACTAAAAACACTTTGCAAAAAAAAAATCAAGTCTCTAGCTCTTATAGTCTCCGAGATCTGTGTGTTTATACGGACGTACAGACGGACAGACGTACAGACGGACATGCTCCAATCGACTCGGCTGTTGATCCTGAGTCAGAATATATATACTTTATGGGGTCGGCCACGCCTCCTTATGGAGTTTTACATACATTTGCTGCTGTCACTAAGCTAATATACTCTTGGTACCCAATGGGCACCGAGTATAATAAGCTGAGACATAGTGTGTGCTGTGCTGTGCTATTCAAACAGTTAACGTAGCTCTCATCACCTGTGACTAGTTTTTATTTAGCAATATGAGTCAGACAGACAATTGATTAAAAGCATGTCATCTGACATCATATTCAACTGCAACTATAGTTCAAAATTGTATTCACAAGTCACACAGTTATGCATTTTAGTGATTAGATTTTTTTTGTAAAATTTATATTTATTTAGCTCGAGCTGCGCAATCGCCAATTAATATATAATATAACTTTGGGCACCGAGTATTATATAAGTCGAGCATACTCGACTATAACTTTCTTACTTATTTTTCACTGTCGTTGTGTTTTTTTTTTTGTTGAGACTTGTCTTGATTAATTAGCTGGGAACAACATGCGTTTCTCTTTCAAGATCTTAGCACTCTCTGTGATCTCTTTGCGAAATTCTACTGATCATATTGCTTAAATGACGCTTAAAAAATACACACAGACACAGAGAGAATATTGATGTATACTCGTATTATGACTAGTCTTTTGTGAATTGCATTTGAAAACAGTTAAAAATACAAACATAAAACTGGATTATTAACAAATGTTTTTATTTTTTACATTTGCATTCAATGATCGCACGCTCTCAAGTCTTTAGTCTCAAGCTCAAGCTCAATCTCTTTCTCACATGGCTCACTGCTAGCTTTAACCTTGAATTGCCAAGCTCGAGAGAGAGAGAGAGATGATCAAGCACACGGCGCACTTGTGTTTTTTTTTAGACTCTCTTGAATTATATGATTATATTAATAATAACTAATGATCATACGATCATATAGAGTTCTCTTTGTATATTGTATAAACTATTACTATTAATTTTATGCATAAAGTTTATAGCATTTGTTTATAGCAACTAATGAATATTTTGTTTTCATTTGTTGAGCTTGTCTTAGAATACACTATGCAGCGATCTAATATCTAGTTGATCAAACATTTCGATGTTGATCGTTAGGTAATATCTATAACACTAGACAGAGATCTACATAGTTGATCAAACATTTCAATGACGATCGCTAGGTAATATCTATAACACTATACAGCGATCTTCGCTCGGTAATGTCTATAACACTAGACAGCAATCTACATAGTTGATCAAACATTCCAATGACGATCGCTCGGTAATATCTAGAACTTGGCACAAAGTTCTTTCAATCGATCACATATGCTATATATATTATATTATCTGTCAATATTTTCAACTTATCACTAAGTTATCTTAGAGTAAACTACAATCGATCGAAACGATCACAATAAATAAATAACCTTCCCTCCCCCCCTTCACATATCTACAAAACTTATCACTAAGTAATCTCAGTTCTCATTTTTTACACAGATTTTTTTTTTTTTTTTTTTACTAATTGTTAGTCGACGATTTTTAGTTTTTCACACTCTTTATTTGCCGCCCTAAACAATTCTTCAAATGCTTTAACAAATATTTAGAAATTTCAATAAACAATTTGTATTAAAACTTGACAACTCTGTCTCTCTCTCTCTCTCTGTCTTTCTCACACTCTCCCTTGCTCTGTCACTCATTATGCTCATGCGTTATAAACAGTTTGACAGACATGCAATGCCTTTCGTTCAGTGTATATAATTACACAGTTAAATAACAAAAAAAAAAAAAAAAAAAAAAATATTTGTTTAACGCTGACATCAACCAGTAATTGCCAGCTGTAAAGAAATGAAAACAAGCTAAGTGTGAAAGAGACAGTAAGAGTGAAAGAGTAAGAGCCAAAAAAAAAAAAAAACTGAAATAACAACAATAAAAAAAAAATAAGAACAACAGCAACAACAGTTCAACTCGTGCCTGGCTTTTGCTGTTGCTGAAGTTTTTTTTTTTTAAGTACTGATGGAACTTTAAAATTGTTAAAAAAAAAAACCAAAATAATTTATAGCTGTCTGTTTGTCAATTGTAGCATGAAGTACATTTTTTTTATTCTCTCTTTTTTTTTTTATTAGTCTTATTTATTTATGATTTTTTATTATTATTATAAGTATTATTAAATCACATTGCGTACAACAGCTGTGTGCGCATCTTTATCTTTATCACAAAAAATAATAAAAAAAAAAAATGGTGAACAACTTGTGAAAAGTCAATGAAAGCAACGTGAAATCAAAGAAAAGAATTTTTTTTTTTTTTTTATCAATTTGCATATGGCAAAAATGTAGCTTGAAACAAGCTTTGGGGCAGCTTAACAGCAAAAAGCAAAAGAAAAAGAATGAGAATGAGAAGAAACAGAAGAAAGTAACATGACATGGAATATGAAGTGATTTTGAAGACAATTCTTTGAATTGTCTTTTTAAACAATCATAAAAAGAAGCAGAAAAAAAAGCTTTTTTGATAAGTCTGTTTGATGTAGACTTTAGATAGGTTTTTTATGCCCAATAACTATAGGGTATAGAAGGTATTAATGACTCTATATGTAATGCACATAAGGAGGCATGGCAGTGGCCATAATGTATATATTATTCCTAAGAATCAGCAGGCAAGGTAATGGAACGTACATCTGACTGTCCATGTATTACGGCAACTCCAAATTTTGTGTATTTTGCTGTTGAAAACCTTTCCTCAGTGCTGAGTATCTTATAGTCGACCTTAGCTATTTTACGTATTGTTTTTTTTTCTGTTTTTTATTGCAGCACAGTTATCTCTTAAAAATTTTTACTGAGCTTCTGTATATGCTTTAATAAGCATTGCTTTATTATAACTAAAAATATACAAAAATAAACAGGAATATTTTTTTTTGTATATTTTATAATTTATGCAAAAATAAAAACCACAAAAAAAATCTAGCAAATTCTTTTTAAAAATTTTTAACACATTGCGCTTTTAAATTCAAGTCTTTTGTTTAAAAATAAAAATAATAAAAAAATACATTTTATCATGTAATTTTTAAATGTTTATCATAAAAAAAAATTGTCAACATTTTGCAACGTGATTTTCTACTTGAAATTTCATAAATTTTCTTGCCACTTTTATTTTTTGAGGCAAATTTTTAAAAGTAATCAAAATCGTATAAAAAAATAATTGTGTTTGATTTAAAGTCGATTAAATTCATTTGAAATTCATTTAAAAGACATAACTTTTTGTTTTTTTTTAAATCTCTTATCACATTGTTAAGACAGAAAATAAAAAAAAAAAAATACACAATGATGCGTTTGCGTTTGCCTTGCAACACAAGGCTATCAAAATAGACAATATTTATTAATGGGCTTTATATTTTTATATTTTTTCTAAACGATTTACAAATAATGAAAAGTCAATTAACATTTTGTTTATAAACTCTTTAAAGTACACTCACACACAAACACACATAGCTATGAATATACAGACATTGAATACTTATGAATACTTGAATAAATATTTAATAGTTATTGGCTTATGAAGTATGCGACAGTTTACACAGTGTGACGCGTTAGACAATTTTTAAGGGTGCTCAATAACTTTTAGAGCTTAGCCAATTATACAAAACACAGACATACAGATATACAGACAGACAGACACATATACAGACACACACAGACAGACAGACATACAGTGACACATAGAAACTTTTGACTCTTTTCTCCTATGAGTATTTTTTTTTTCTCATATTTATTTTTGTAGGCACATGAAGAGAGTTACAAAATGTCAGCTGTCAAAATGAAATTGAAATGTTCGTTATATATATTTTTTCGTTCCCTAGTGACGATCTTCAGCTATAGATTGTCACATTTTTTTTTTTTTTTGGTACATTTTAATTAAACAGAAGCATCTAAT
>JBAMBR010003386.1:87500-183874 GCA_037044475.1 Zaprionus obscuricornis | reverse complement strand
CTTTATTGCGGTGCACTTTTTTGATTAATTCCGTCACCCTTTATTTGCATAAGTTGAGTGAAGTTTTGGCCACGTCGACGACATTGACGTTCACTGACAAAAAAAAAAAAAAAAAAAAATATATATATATATATATAAAAAAAAATCTGGAAAAATGGGAACCATAACGGGCTTTGCTTAACACTTAACTTTTTCGTTTTCATTCCGTCTCGCTCGCACCAACGGCTAGTGTATTGCATTGTTGATATTTCTGCGCGCTTCGACAATGAGAAGCTCAAGCGCTAATTTGTTCCAAGTGCCAGGCTAAGGTTGCATGCTCGCTCTTTCTCACACACTCTTCCGCTTTCTCTCTCTCTCTCTCTTACTCTCTCTCTCTCTCAGTCTCACTCTCTCTATGCCTCAATCACTCGCCCGCTGTCTGCCTTTCTTACTAATTAGAGCAACAAAATTGCATTACTTTTGCACTTGTGCTATATAATTACAAAGTTCACAAAAAATAAAGTCAAAAAGCAACAAAAAGAAAGTGCAATTCAAGTGCCTCATACTTGCCTCTGGGCACGTCTCGAAGGCGTGAACAAAAATATTGTAATAACTACCAATAAAGAGGCTGATTGCCGCCACGTCTTTTATAGTTTCTAGTTTCACAATTTTTCCCCACTGCCCCATTTTTGCTCAATTTTACTTCTTAATTTTATTCTGTTGCTTCTTCTTCTACTACTACTGAGTCCAGTATGCTTGCTCCCTTGACTCAAGTACTTAGAACGTCCTTGTGTGGACCAAGTTAAGGCAATTTCATTCGTGTTGTCAGCTTTGATTTTATGCCCTGCTACTTGTTTACGTACTTCTTGTATACTCTGTGCCTTTTCCACAAAAGGGTATCAACATAATACTAAACCCTAAGACTGAGAACTATGCCAAGCGCAGTGCAATCGCTGATTAATTGCTGATTAAGAATGTCATTAGGAATCATAATGATGAGAATTGCACTGTGTGAGAACGAGATCGCAAGTTACTCAAAAGCCAAAGCCTAGTTAAAGGCAAAACTTGCCGTTGGAGATTGAATGCCGAGAGCAGGGTGCAAGAGTAAGATCACATGCTACTTTACAGTCACAACGTATGTAAAACGACATTGCATTAGCCCTGCAAGAGCGAGATCGCAAGCTACTTAACAGCCACAAACGTATTTAAAGCCGATGCTGCTGTTGCTGAGTATCGCGCTCACTAGAAAATGCATCGACGCACAGTGTGCAAGAGAGAGATAGCATGTTACCTAACTCATGAAGAACCGAATAATAATCAGAGAAATGTATTTACGTTTCAATTGGTCGAGCAGTAAGAAAGCTAAGGAATATTAGCAGTCAAGGTGTAGGGTATCCAATAGTTTGTCTTTATTATTCTCTCACACTGCTACGTGTATATTATTTTTTTTTTTTTTTTTTTTGGCAGCTGCCACATCTTACAATGCTTTAATGTTGTGTTAATTAAAAGCGCTAATTGGCTGGAGCTTTGTGTGAGTTGCCGCGCGTGTGTGTAAGCTTATGTTTGCCACTGTGGGTGTATTTGTGTGTGTGTGTTTGTGCGTTCATGCATTTTTGTATATGTATTTGGGGTCTGGTGTGAATTAAAGTTGAGAATTTAACGCGAAAAACACTTTTAAAGTGGTAGAAAATTTTAAATAAAATTTGACATATAATTAGGGTCACGGAAAACATTGCTGTGAATAAAAACTATTTAAGAAAATAGCGAAAGCCTCAGAAAAATAAAATCTACTTGAATTTTAAACCTAAATAATGGAATGCACATAATAATAGTTAACCTTTTCTCCTTTTATCCTGACAATTCTTGCCTTCAGCTTCAACTCTCTTTTTTTCAGTGGTGAAGTTTTCACAGTTTACGTTTTTTTTAAACCTTAAAAAAAATAATGTTTAACTTGCATCTTTTGTATTTTTCTTTTGCTGCCCTTCTTTATTTTTTATTATTTTTTTTTTTTTTTTTTTTTTTGTAGCAACAACATTTTTCTTCATTTTCAAGTAGTTTTTAGTTTTCCTCCATTTTCGTATATTCTCTTTTATTTTATATATTTTTTTCTCTGTCTTTCTCTACTTTGCTGTGTAAAAAAAAAAATTCCTTAAATTGCATTTCAGTTGGCTTTGAGTTGCCGTTCGTCTATGCGGCTTGTCCGCTTTATGCTACTCTGGTGGCAAATGAAGCGTTGCCATATTGGCCGAAAAACTTGCCATGTTAACGGTATTCCTAATGACACTTGCCGGCTTTAAGCCAACAAGAATTCCTCTCCCATCGTCTACTGGACAAAAATTTTACGAGAATTTTGTTCGCTTGTCTCTTTCAGTCTACGTTGAAAATGTCGTTGACTTCAAAAGCCTGCGCCATGAAAAAAAAAAGAAATAGCTCAATAATATTAATATTTAAGTAGACACAAGTTTTGTTGTAGTTCTACTTGTCGTTCTTGTTGTTGTTCTTGTTGTAGTTGTAGTTAGCGGTAAGCTTCAAACATTTCAAAAGTTTCGTACAGTGCAACGACCCAATAGACAGCCAGGATGAGAAACAGGAACAGAAGCAAACGACTTTAACATAATGCATAATCATTTGAATAAGTATAAGGCAGAGACTAGACCATGTCTCCATGTCCCAAAGCCCATATTATGAGACACAATGTTGCAACAAGGCATACAAAAAAATAACAGAAAAACCAAAAAAGAAAAAAAAAATACTATATAGTTTATATAAAAAAGTTTCTGAAGGCTAAGACAAAATTGCATTTCATAGCCAATTTTTAGTGGGAAAAAGCGACAAAAAAAAAATAAAAGTTTCATCTTTAAGTTGCGGCTAGATAAGCAAAAGCGTATAGAAAAAGAAAGTGGAAAGCGAAAAAGACTTTAAGTGCTCCCCCGGCGTGGAGACAGTGCTTGTCGTTTAGTTTTTATATTCCATAAATGTAATAAATACCCTGTACTTATACATATACATGGTAGCTGTGTATTAAAAGATAATTTATATTTACAAAAATTAAATGTTAAAAAAAATCTTTCAAATTTATTGCAACAATTTAAAATACATTAAAAAATTATTTAAAATATTTTGAAATATTTCATAAATTTATTTACTTCAAAAATCATCAAAATCATCATAGAGTATCTTTGCATTTATAGTAGAATAGTTCACATTTGATATGATGTCAACTTTGTTACCTTCTTAACGTTGACATTGTATTCTTTATGTTTCTATGCGTGCCCAATGCTCAATGAGGCTATTTACCAGAATAAATTATCATCTATTTTCGAATGTGTTAAGCTTTGTCATTGAGAAGGATTTTGATATTGATATCGATTTGAGTTTGGGTTTCAGTTTCAGTTTCAGTTTCGGTTTGGTTTCTTCCGATTGTTTAGCTTGTAATAAAAGTCAATGTCATGTGATTACAAATAGAACTCAATGGAAATTGCAAACAATTTGATTTAATGAACTACTCTGAGTGTTAACTATTTTTAGAAATATCAATAAATATATTTCTATATTTATTTATTTCTTTTTTTTATATTTTTATAGTTAACACGCGTGCTGCGCAACTTCAATATAACGAAAATAAGTGATCTAGAACTGATATCAAATACCACCGATCGTCTGGATATAACATTTCATTTCTTTGGCATCAAAGGCGATTCACAACGTATCCGTGAGGTTATCACACGCATGGTGGAAAGAGGAAGAATTGGAAATTTTACATTAGTCTCGAATTATCATCATTTCGACGAGAATCCACCGTTAAATATGTTGGTAAGTTATGGGCTAAAAATGAATAGTTGAAATTATTACACATACATATGTTTGTTTAATTGTTAAACAATTGTTTTTCATGCTGAGTTCTATCAGTTATGTTCAAGAAATGAATAGTTGAAATTATTACACATACGTCGTGTTGTCCGTTTAATTCCTTAAATTAACAATATTCAATGTTCAATTGTTAAACAATTGATTTTCATGTTACGTTTTATGTGCGAAAAGCAAACAAACAATTAAATCGCATTGTTAACAATTTCATTGCCACTTTACAATTTTGCACTTTTTAAAATATTTACCACGTGATATGCGAACACTGCGAATCAATCAATTAAAGCACTTTATCATTGATTTCTCGCAGCACTGAAAAATGAGAAAGCAGTGCAGAAAAGAGAAAGAAAAGCGAGACATGACAGAGAGAGAGAGAGAGGAAATATTATTATGTGTTATGTGTACAACATTCAATGCCGGTAAAATAGATGCCGCTTTTATTTCCGTCATAAATTAAACATTAATTTATTTACTGTTGCGGCACGTGTGGCAGCAACAACAGTGACGGCAACAGCAAACAGCAGCAGCAGCAACAGTAATAATAATAAAAAAAAAAAAAAAACAATAGTGGACAAATGGACAGCCAAGTGCAATGTTAATAAATATGCACATAAATATGTCAACAGTGCGGCACTTGCCACTTGCCACTTGCCGTAAAAGAACGAAAATAATTATTTATTAATTGTGGCAAAAGCCAATGAACAATTGGCCTCATCAGTAAGCAAATCAGTTGAATATAAAGGCATTGGCAATTGGGGGCGTGGCTCCTGGCAGGTGGCATGTGGCATGTGGCATGGCTGCTGGCACTACCAGTGGCGCATTTCGGCTTGCAATTAAGTTACATTAACATAACCGACAAACCGGAAACCTCAGAGTCCCGGTTCGGTGCCACAAGGTTCGTTACTAACCCCACGCTTCCCCCTCCACGCCATGGGAGCATAATCTGGGGAACAACTGCTTCAAATGGACATCTAATTAGTGTATATTGTGGTGTGCTTTCGTTGCAGGAACTGAGCGTCAATCAACCGCAGGCAGCTGTGCGCGAGGACAGCGAATTTATCATATCCTGTACGGCCCAAGGCTCATCACGCATGCAATTCCAATGGTACAAAGATGGTGCACCCGTCAATGCAACCAAGGCAACAAGGTAAGTTTACAAATTCACATCCTCAGAATTCTTCTCTAGTCAAGGCGGGATCAAAGCTAGGGGAGGGACAAGGGATATAATACAGTATCGGAGGGTGAGTCACAGCTGCCAAAGTTTAAATGGTCAGTCGAATGGAAAACTATAAAACAAATACTTTATGCCATATATATTGTTGAAAGAGACCTATTATTCAGCAGGCTGCTCAACTAAAATATACCCTGCAAATAGTTAAATAATCACGTGCGAGAAAAAGATTTTTCTTAAAGAAAAAAAATAAAATATTTGTAAAATATTCATAGAAAAGTAAAATAGATTGCTGCTCAGTTAAAATATACCCGGTAATTATTATTAAGGAGAGTAACAGAAAAAAAATTTACTCGTCTATTTAAATTTACAGGGTATTTTCACACACTCTTATCTTGTAAGCTGAGGCAAAATTTTATTAAAATTAAATAAAATGAAGACAAAAATTTTGTACGACAGAAAAGGGAAACTCAAAATGAAACTGTAACATCAATGTGACAGCTCTTCCGGGTGGCTCAGATACATACATACTATATGTTATATCTACGCATTTTTCTTACAAGTGAGTAAAGAGCAGAGTAAAGGAAAGTTTGAGGGACTTTTTTTCCAGCACAAGTGTTCAATTTGACTTTATGACTTTTACACATCAATAAACATGACATAAAAAGTCCTGGCAAAATAAAAATGAAACGGCCAAAAAGGATAAATAAGTCAAGGCAAAGATAAAGATTTGTCAGTGATGCGAGTTCTCAGCGTATTGAAGAGACACACAGATACAGAGCAACATACAGAGAGAGAGAGAGAGTGAGAGTGAGACAGTGTTAGTGTATAAGGAAGAAGGAGTAAGAGTTTAGGTCCAGCCTAACCGCAGTCAGCCAAGGCAAATGATTGATCATAAACCCTGGAATGAGGCATTCTGAACACATGTGTATATGTATGTGTGTATGTGTGTGTGTGTATGTGTGTGTGTGTACTGCACATACAGAGAATCGTTCTGGCTGGTGCCCCTTCATTCTCTATACCTCCGCCTGCTACTACTATGCTGCCCCTCATCTCATCTGTTTTTGTGGCGTATTACATAAAAAGCATATGGCCGTAACTAACGAGGGGTTGTTACTTGGACGACTGCTCGAATCTCAACTCTCTCTACCATTGGGGTAAGGAGTATGGAACACAGCAGTGTAGTACTGTTCGGGTTTCTAGAGGTTTTTCGCTACTAGAGGTTTAAGCTTTAGCCGCAAACTAACGGGCCATGTAGCCTTGACAATTTTACCCTCCCGCTTCCCCAACGCTTATTGCTTGAATTTGTTGCACAAGCTCAAGCAGCGCATGGCATGTAGGCAAGAGGCGCATGAGGTGGCATAACAAATGACATGAAGCATAGTGTGAGTTCTTGCGCGCTTTTCACACAAAGTCAATTTCAAGGAAAACTGCATATTTTGAGAGCATGGAAATAAGAGGGAAAATTGTCAGTCAAATGTTTATTTAAATAATATATTACGCAATGCCATTGACTGTCAAAATATACAAGTTTTTACTGGATATTCGAATGTTTGATAAACTTTATAAACTTTGCCATTAAAAATCGAATTTAAATTTTTTGCTACAAACTAAACATAAAAACTAAACGCAACATTTGTAACTTTATAGAAATTAAATTTAGCAGAAAAGTCTAAAGGTATAGCTAGCTCTCTCCCTTTCTCTCTCTCACACACGTTTACTCGCTGCCTTACTACAGCTATTATTAGAAACTCAAACCTTTTGATTATCAGACAGCTGAGTATTACACGTGTTTCCATTAGCAAGGATCTCAGCATGCTCAGCAGCAGAGAATGATGCATTGATGTGTAAGTAATTGTTGGTGTAGGGCAAAGCATGGCAGAGCAAGGCAGGCAAGCCACAAACACATGTTTCAACCTCAATGTGGATTGTGGAAAATATGAGTAAATATTTTAAATAAAGTGAAGTGAAGTGAAGTCATTCATTTGAACATTTACTAACTTCGCATTACACAAACGACTTAACATCGACTAAACGATGTCCAAAGTCTCTTGTCCATTGTCTGATGTCCGTTGTCCGTTGTCCGTTGTCCTTTACCCATTGTCCCTTACTCATTGTTCGTTGTCCAAACTCTACTCGTTAGTTGGCTGACTTGACTTTTGCGTACTAAAATAACCGGAAATAAGTGAATTTGTAATGCTTGATTTCACATGCTTGTCTGCGAGGGGGACAAAGGTTTAAGTTTAGGTTTAGGTTAATATTAGGCATTGCATGACCTCTAGGATCAAACTATATCCTATATGTATTTTGCATATCTTGCTGCCTTAATCCAATTCTAGCACAGTTGCGTGCTGTGACTGTGAGTAATTAATGCAATTACTTTCCAATCACGTCTCAGCTATCACAACTAGGCGAAATGCCAACACTTTGATTAACATACTATCAGCTAAACGCCCCCTATATGCGCCTCCTATATACGACCATCCAATACATCCATACTCATCATCAACTACGCGCATCCTTTGGCATCCTCATTCAGCTGATATATGTGTGTATGTATATAACTCTAGTTGAAGCACACGCCAAGGCACACACATTAATTTCGTGGTTTAGTTCCCCATTAGGGAAACCGGGAATGCTTTATTAAGTGTTGTGTAACGCTGCAGTGCTTATGCTATAATTGGTTTTGAGCATGCCAACGGTATTTAACAAATATTATTGTGTAATGCTCGACTCGAGAACAACGACAAGAATCTCGAGTCGATGAGGTGAAAATTCTTATTCAATTGATTTCTCAATTTTCGTAAATTATTTCCTTACACTCACTTAAGCTAAGAAGTTCAAGGATAAGCGATAAGTGTTTTGCAGTCAGTGTACTTTTTAATTCTTTATGCTTGCAGTTTGTATTCATGTATTCATTAAAACACTCAAAACTCACTGTTTGGTTGCACTTCACTTTATTATCCTTTTTAACCGCAAGCAAATTGTAATGTGAAACGTTATGCGAACCGATGCAAACTGAAGTCAACTTTGTGCATCACCTGCACTTGTTAGATTTGAAATCAGCATAAAGTAAAAATTGTATACATATTTATCACAAGTTTATGTTAATTATAGAAAAACATGTACAATGCATGAGTTTTTTTGTAAGCAGATGTTAAAAATGTCAAGAGTTAATAGTAAAACTAGTTTATTCTTTGTTGTTCCGGTTTCTTGCTGATATTCTAGTTATATATTTTTAACATTTTCTTGTGTATATATTTTTATCACTTTTATTTTCTTTTCATCTCCCATTTTATTCGCATTCTCATTTCTTTTTCCATTACCATATTCCATTCTAGTCCAATAACTCCTCCAAGATTCATCCCTACTGTAATTCCAATTTCAGCTCCTGTTACTAATCCCCATCCAAATCCTATTCCTATCAAAACTCCAACTTCTTTTATTAATTCTCTTCCATTTCGTTTTAGTATTCATATTCTTAATCCAACTCTTTTCTACTATTTTCCCTTTCCAATTCTCATTCCTATTTCTATTTCTATTTTTTTATTTCATACATTTTCGTTTACTTCATTCTAAATGAACTTAAAGTAAACTGTTTTTACTTTCCATTAAAACTATTGTCCTTTGATAATAGTTTCGGACAAAATCTTCAACGACATTTAGCTTCTTGTTTCTTTGGACAATCTTATAAAAACAATCCTGTTCCATTCCTTGTCGTTCCGTTTGAGTAGACAATGGCTTTGTCTGTTTGACCGTGTCAAGCTGTAGTCACTTTTTGGCTTGTTTGCCGCCAAATTTGTCAAACTGTAAAGCTAACAGCAGAAATTCAATTTCAGCAGTCTGAAACCTCCCGCCCCTAGCATGATATAAGCAAGAATATATATATATATATATACTTATTTTACAAATTGGCTCGACTTGGGGACAACAGCGCATCAAAACTAGCAATAACAGCAACAACAATGCAGCAACAAAATTTCTTGACAATGCCAACGTTGTCTAGCACAATGCAATGTAACAGGACTTTTTTTTTCGTCGTTGAATCCTTTGTATTTTCTTTCATATAATATGTTTGCATACAGGGTGTCATTAAAAGTTGTTCAACACATTAAACTTCAAAGTAGTTTATGACCTTGCCTTCAAGAGTAACAGCTATAAATATATAGTATCAATCCATATCTTTCTATTGAAGAGGCAGCAGCAGTATTGTGCTTAGCAACGACTGCAACACCCTGTATTATTTTTGCTGTATTTATTCTTTTTCATATGAGCGACGTGCCGAATGGGGGTCACGATTTTCATTAGTCACATTTGCTTCAATGCGTAGACAAAGGCAGAGCAGAAAAAAAACAGAGGCAAAAAGGTAAAGAGTTTGCAAAGACGAAGAGGAAGAGTGAGAGGAAGAAAGAGAGCAAGAGAGTGAATGAGAAAAGAAGATAGTCAGCAATGGCAAGTTATACGCGCTTATGCCACACAATTAGTTGCATAAAGTCATTGACGCTGCTTCATAATGTCATTGAAGCATTATCGCATAACTGTTTTTATTTTCCTTTTCCTTTTCCGATTCTTTTTCATATTTGTCTCTCATTCTCTTTCCGCTTGAGGCTACTCATTGGCGCCATTTGTGCATAAAAATAGATGCAAGGGTTGCGCTTGACAGTACCACAAAAATATTGATCAAACAATTTGACTTGGGGTCGCTCCAGTTTTTTCCACAATCATGACAGTGGATGACAATTGACAAATTTTAGATAAATAATAAATTATATAATTATTTAAGTAAAAATACATAAAAATGTATAACAATTTTTTATGATTTAAATATAAAATTTAAACTATAAAATATAAACTTATATAAATATTATATATAAAATCGATTAAATAAAAGTAAACAAAAATATCAAAAATATTTAAAATATCTGTCAATAAATAAAAATATATAAATACAAAAAAATGTAATACACAAAAACTTATAAAGAAAAGTATAGAAAATTATATCAAATATGTAAAAATATTTTATATAATAAATATTATTAATAAAATATTAATATAAAATTTATAAAATAAAAATAAAATATATAAATATTAATAATAACATATTTATATATCATATTTGTATTTTATAAAAATTTAAAAAAAAAATATATTAAATATATAAAAATCTTTAAAAATTAATAAACTATAAAAAAAATAAAATTAAATTAAAATAATTGAAAAAATATAAAAATATTTCAATATATTAAATATAAATATATTATTATCTTTCAAAATCAAAAAAATAATTCCACTGTAAAATGCACATTGGCTTAATTTATGCGTTTCGTGCAGGTTTCAAGCGAAAGAAGAAAAAAGAAAAAACTTGGAGTGACAGGGAATGTTGTAAGACGGCGAGGCAGGAAGAGAAAAGTCCGTGATATTTATGCGGGGCATTGGAATCATTTTGCTAATGGCAAGGCACAGTTGGTACCTGGGCCAGGTGCAGGTACAGTCGATTTCGAGAGAAACGATTGAAACATTTCGAATAATTTAGCATAGTTTTTATTAGTCTAACGGTACTGTGAGCTAACTAGTAGACATTTATACAGTTAGCTAGTTGAGTTAGTTAGCTGAGTTAGTTAGTTAGTTAGTAAGAGTCGAACAGGGTGGAAGATAGCCGAGGACAACGGTTTTTTTGGCACCCTTGGCCAAAAAGCAACGCGTTTGCTCCGTGTGCAACGAAAACAACAAAAACAACAACAACAACAACAACAACACGAAAAATACAACACAAAAGCAACAACACGAAACGAAACGGATAACTTAAGCAATGCCAATACACTGGGACTGGGATTGGGAGCACGAGCACGAGCACGGCGGAGCCCATTATCATTGGCCAGCCCGTCGACATTGGTCGGCGGCTGAGCCAAAATGCCGACAACGTCGTTATTATCTATCCCACGAGATGGACGTCTGTGCACGAGAGTTTCATCTGCGGGTGGACGACAGCGCCTGGTGTCATGGCTCGTGTCTAGTCGGTCGTGTTGTAATAGAAACGGGCACAGAACCAGATTCATTGGGTCGCGGTACATTCAAAGTTGTACTCGATGTACATCACTTTCAATTGGCCGAATTAACAGTGAAGGCCAAAAATAGTGATACCATCTGTGTGGAAGGTAAACAATCCGATGATCGTGCCGAGAATGGACAATTATGTATAACACGTGAATTTACACGTTGCTACAAGCTGCCACGGCACTATGATGCAACATTGGCACGTGCAACATTCTCGGCCGATGGAATATTAATGGTAACGGTGCCAGCACCACCCAAATTGGACGATGTGGAGCGTGTGGTGGACATTGAGGCAACTGGCAATTATTTTGGCAGCATTGCGGATCCAAGTGCTGCCATGGCAATTGAACAGGCAAATGCCATGCGAAATGCTGATAATGATAATGACGGTGATGGTGATGGTGATGGTGGCCAGGCGAATCCTGCTGGCACAGCGATGGATAAATGAAGCTGGCGACGTCTGACGGTTGCGCGCTGCTTAAAGTGTTGCCTTTGGAGGCGCGTCAAGGCCGTCAGAGTCTGTCGTTCGGCTAGAAAGTAGCTAAAATAAAACAAGAAAACAACAACAACAAAATAAAGAATTGACTAAAATTACGAAAATAACTATTGAACGTAGTTGGCAACTCTGGCAAAGCCAAAAAGCACAAACACAAACACACCCACAAACATTCACACAAAATATCCCGTTAATTAATCCCAAATAATTGTTAATTCCGTTACTATTGTTATATCCGAAAACTTAGTGAAACTGTTAGAAACCGTTAGCAAATATGGCGACGTTGAATCTCTAGCTATAATTAATTAATCTTGAAATATTTAAAGTTTTATGTCTTTGCTTAATACCAAATAAAGGACTTTATCGTATTAACACACACACAAGTCATGGCTAATATATTAATTATAAGGGTTAAATGTGATTTTTAATTTTTAGCTGTTTTATTTTTTATTTTCATTAATATTTATTATTTTACAAATCATTAATTTTTTATTACTTATTTAATTTATTCAATTTTATTTTATAAAAAGTTTTCCATTTTTTTCATTCATTTTTAGAATTATTTTTCATTCTTTTATATTTTTTTAATTTATTCAATTAAAATTTTTTTTATTTTATTTTATTTTATTTAATTTTTTTATATATTTTATCAATTGTAATTTTTTGTACACTATTTCACTTTATTTTATTTATCATTTATTTGTGTATTGTTTATTTTCTTTTATTTTATTTTACAAATTTTTTTATTTCATTAAGTTTTAATTTATTTTATTTCATATTTTTATTTATATTTAATTTTATAATATTTTAGCTTCCTTAATTTTTTTCTATTTTATTTATTGTTTTTTATTTTTCTTATATTTTATTTGTTTTTTATTTAATTTTTATTTATATTGTTATTTATATTTTATTTATTCGTTAATTTTATATTTATTTTATATTATATTTATTATTTTATTTTATTCTGTTTTATGAATTGTTTATTTTCTTACAATGTATTTTATATTTTTTTATTTTTATTAATTTAATATATTTTATTTATTTTTTTTTAGTTTGAATTTATTTTATTTTGCATTATTTCATTTTGTTTTTTGTTTATTTATTTATTTTTTATTTTATTTTTATATAATTCAAAAATAAAACATTAAAATATATTTTTTTTAAATGTTTTCCATGTTTCCATTTCGCTCAGTGTAATATTTACTTTGTTTTTGCCTCGTGACATTCGACAAGCCCGTCACGTGCCATTTGATTGGCGTCAAATTTGAATAAAATTCACTAACACCTAGACCTGTCGAAACACCTCTTTCTCTCTCTCTCTCTCTATTTCTCTCTCTGTCTTATCCTTGCCTCTCTCCCTGACGCAGACAAATAGTGCACGGCCCTGTCGCTTCTGCTCGCCTTGAGGCGTTTGATACGCACAACAATAAAAATAGAAAAGTCGAAGCAGGCAGCTGCTTGTCAGCAAAAACTGAAAGAGAGCGCACAAAAAAAATGTATGAAAATGCTGCTGCAGGTTTGACCTAAGCCCAACAACAACAAAAAAAAAGGAAAGGAAGGAAAAAATGCCACGACACATGATAACAATAACAAAATCTATAGTATGACAGCAATATGCCTGTGGGCCAAATAATATGGGAATCTGTTAAGGAGCTGGAGAGCTAGGGCAGCTGCTACGATTGCTGTTGCCCCTGCTGCTGCTGCTGCTGGCTGGACAAAATTTGTGGGGCGTTCGCTACATCATATGCATGTGTGTGCATGTGTGTGTGTGTGTGTGTGCATATAGTTTTTTTTTCGTTGTAACAAAAATTCGATTGAGTTTGTTTCACTTTAACGTTATTCTATTTGTCAAATGTTTTCTACTGTTAGTTAAAGTCTCAATGCTCTCTAACAGTGCTGTAAAAGTTAACAGTCTGCTGTCAAATATAATTAATTATTGATGTTGAAAACAGCCTGTCTGTTAAATGAAAAATGTAAGCCTTAACAGCGCAATGTTAATGACAGCAAAATTTGTACAGTTCTGTTAAATTCACTGCAAATGTTAAAGTTCATTCTCTCATTCTCTTGCATTCCTTAGGCTCCAGAGCAAGAGTCTGTTAAAGTTCTATGACTATAACACTGTGTGTGCGTGTCTGTAAAAAGCCAATCAAGCCTTTTGGCCATGGATATCCTTGACTCCCCCCTTTCGCCCCTTTTGCCATACAACATTCAATGTTGTGCTGGGCAGCGCCTAGTTATGTGCAATTTTTGTCTTTGCTTTCATTTTAGCAATTTAGTTGTTGAGACACGTTTTCTTGTTACGATTGTAATGAAATTTGTTACAACTTCAAGTGAATTGTGCGCCCAAAACAAAAACAAAAACAAAAGCAAAAAACAAAATACAAAAAGAAAAAAAATATATATGTATATATAAAAATTTTTTTGTTTTCTTTTTTTGCCAACGTCGGCGTCGCTATAGAAGGCAAAAGGACGACAAAACTGGAAACGCGTCGCGTACTTTGTCATCGTTTTATTTTTATGCGTAGTTGCGTTTAATAAAGTTTTTATATGGGTCCTGGACATGTTGAGGCAACTCTATATATACTATATATATAGAGCTATATATATATCTACAGATGTATATATATATATATATATATATATATATATGTATGCATATATATATTTGTTGCTTTAGAGCTTTCTAGTGAGGTTTACATAGAAATCACCATATCGTATTTCTAATCAAGTTACGATTATGTTCGCCTGCAGCCTCTTAATGCATTTGACTGTCTAACGTTCCGTAACATATTTATTCATATTTACGAGCAACGCATAAAACATTCAAACAGCAAAGCAGCAAAGTAACTTCACAATTTCAATTTCCCACGCTATCGACCACAAACAGTCACGAGCTCTCTCTGTCTCTCACACTCACACACACACACTCCCCACAGAGTGAAAGGGAGAGAGAGAGAGCTAGAGTAAACACCTCTACTCAATGTCAGAGTTTTATGAACTCATAAAACCATTGCGATGGATTTGTATTTCGAAACCCCGAAGGTTTCTCTTTTGTGGTACCCGCTCGTATAAAAATCTAATCCTCTTTTTTTTCCCCCTTGCATCTCTTCCCATTGGCTGCTGCTGTTTAGCCAGTTGACAGCTAGAAGCATGAGAAAGAGAGATCGCTTTAAGCTATTGTTATGCGTTTTTATGTGTCTATCTCTATCTCTCTCTCCCTCTCTCCCTGTCTTTCTCTGGACATATGTAATGTTATTTTGTGCATGTGACCAAGATAAACTAATTTTTCATGTGAATGTTATAGTTGTGGGAAATGAATTTGCTTTATTACTCCAACAGTCTGGCAACGTCCTTTAACATTTAGCTTGAAGTGTGTTTTATTTAATTGCCATTAACTTTTCTTATTATAATGTTATAATGAATAATGCATAAGCTTTAGTTGCCATACAACATTCGTAACTTAACATAATTCTGTAAAACTGTTATATTTATTTTTCAAACCTAACAGAGCTCTGTTAAACTATTGTGCTGTTAACACATATCGAATTAACAGTCAGACATATTAACAGTGACTCTGTTAAAGCAGCCTATTCATTGATTATGTAATAAAATTAACACATTTGAACATAATGTTACAATTTAACATTTGAAGCTTAGCATAACTATGTTATAGTACAATATAAATAATTGACATATTTAACATGAAATTCATTAACAGCTAGGCTGCTGACAATTCACTGATACTGACACTTAACATAACTATGTTAACATTGTATTAAAATTTAACATTTGAAGCTTAGCATAACTATGTTATAGTACAATATAAATATTTGACATATTTAACATACATTAATAGCTAGACTGCTTAACATTCACTGACAATTTAACAGTTCAATCTTAACATAACTATGTTAATACAGAATTTTGATTGATTTTGTACATTCTCATTGCTTAACATTGTGTTACAATTTAACATTTCAAGCTTAACATTACACTGTTAACGTTGAAGAATTGAATATTTAGGTTGCAGCATTTGATTAATCGTTAAAATTGATTCGCAGGCAGCTCATGAAATAAAGAGCAAACTTTTAATGCAGCTGCAAAACATTTCTCAATCTTTCGATGAACATCTGTAGATTCATGAGTAATAAGTAATTTTCGAATATTTGCTAAATCAATTGATAAGCAATTTGAGCAATACGAAACGCTAGAGTCAAGCTTATTGCCAAATGGCATTTTATGAACTGCATAAAATCAGAGTTGCCGAACAAGTGCAGCACAAATTTAAATCCAGATTTGACAAGGAGTAAAGAGTAGGAAAGTAGCCAAAGTATCTAGAGTTTCTCGTACGTGTTGCTAAAACTGTAAGCAGGCACAAATAACATCACACATACACAGACACACACACATGCATAGACAGACACAGGCACACACACACACACACATGGAAATACTTTAGCACACACAATTGCTGAGCATCAAATGCCGATACAGTTATCGCTACCTCTGCCTCAACCAACAGTTGTTGCAACTTTTCAAATGCAGCACAAAAACAACAACAAGTAATGCTGCAACTGTCAATGTGCTGCAAATGGTTTTTCACTATTAGAGATGAGCACGTGCTGTGATAGTTTCTTCATTTTACTAGTCAATATTTGCTAGCTTTTTAATTCATAGAAAATTCTGTTAACAGTTGATAAATACGCCATCGACTGCGATGCCACTGTTAACCATATACATACCATGTACATATGCTATAATAATCATCTGTTATGTTACTTTAATACTACTGTTAACCATACACAGAGTCTGGTTAATGATGTTTTTCAATAACCTGCAGTCTGTTAACATAATATTAACAGCTGTAAAGCATTGTCAACAGTCTAAGCTTAGTTTGCCTTTGTCTCTCTTTATTTCTCTTCTATTCTCTACCTCTTACTCTCTCTTTATTTGATATTTTCAACTGTTAAGAGAACGCTGAGAAGTTCACAACATAACAGCTGTAAAAGTATTTTTTTTTGTTATTTCTCTGTTATTAAAACGCGCTAAATTTGCCTTTGTCTTTTTTTCATTCTCTGTCTGTCTCTTACCATGTGTCTCACACTCTCTCTGTATGTCACTCTCACTTTCTCGCAGTCTCTCTTTCTCTCTCCCTCTGTATCTATCTCTGTCCGTATGCCACTCTCAGATTAACTCTCTCTCTCTCTCTCTTTTTCTCTCTCTCTCTCCAACTTTCACTCTCTCTCTATCTCTCTCTCTCTCTCCGTGCGTTTCTCACCTTTTTTTTCTCCCTGTCTCTGTCTTCGTCTCTTTCTTTCTCTCTCTCCTCCCTTACTCTCTTTTTTGTCACTCTCTCGCCATCTCGCTTTTTCTCTCTCTCTCCCATCCTTTTCTCTCTTTCTCTCTGTCATTCTCTCTCTCTCTCTCTCTCAATCTCTCTTTCTCTCGCTCTCATTTTTTCTCTCCCTTTCATTCTCTCTCTCTCTCTCTTTCTATCTTATTTTCTTTCTCGTTACCTCTCTTTCTATCACTCTCATTGTCTCATTGTCTTTCTCGTTACCTCTCTTTCTATCACTCTCATTGTCTCTCTTTCAGTCACTCTCATTCTCTTTCTCTCTCTATTTCTCTCCCTTTCTCTGTTCTCTCTTCATCTCTCATTATATCTTTCACTATCTCTCTTTCTGTCAATCCCATTCTCTCTGTCTTTTTCTCTCTCTTGCTATCTCTCAAGCTTTCTAATCACCTCACGCTCTCATCTCTCTTTAGCTTGTGTATTGCTGTTAACTATTTGACGCTGATGTTGGCGTTGACGTTGGCTTTGACGCTGGCGCTGACGTTGACGTTGACGCTGACTCTGACAATGCGGCGGCTGTGGCTCTTGTTGTTTCGTTTTATCTTTTTGCTGCTGCTCTATATATATGCGTGTGTGTGTGTGTGTGTTTGTGAGCACATGTGAGAGCAATTGTGTCTGGCTCTCTCTATATATATGTGAGTGATTGTGTGTGTGTGTGTGTGTGTGTGCTGGGCTGTGCTGTGCCGCAGTTTAGTGCTATGTAATTGTATTAGTCGAGCAGTAACCGAGCACTAAGCCAACATTCTCTTTAGCTGCCTGTGCGTCATAGCAATTGTTCTTGTTGTTGTAGTCGTTGCTGCTGTTGTTGTTTTTCGCTGCTGTTGTTGCTCATTTGCTGTAAACGAGCGCCGAGCTTTGCTATTTTTGCGGTTTGCTGTTGCTGCGCTGCATTTAAGCGTTACGCACTTCCTGCATGGAATGTTATTACTTCCGTTGCCGTTTAATTGATTTCGAAGGTGCGTTACGTTACGTTACATTGCAACAGTAACAGCAGCAGCAATAGCAGCAATAGCAGCAACAGCAAAAGCGACTCGTTCTTAGCTTGCACATTAGCAAATTTTGTAGGTTAAGTGCTTTGTATGGACTTGACAAAAACCATAGAAAAAAAAAGGAAGAGGAGGAGGCTATGGAAGTGGAGGTAGGGGGTAGGGGGTGTGCCACGCCTACACAATTTCATCCATTGCACCTGGACTCTAGCAGCATTTGCGGTTGCACTGCTTAAACCTCACTTTTCGTTTCCTAAGCGGTTTTTAGCTGTACAATGTTTCAGTTGTTGTTGTTGTTGTTGTTGCCAATGTTATGAAAACTGTTATCCTGTGTTTATCCTTTTCCTGTCGACGTTATCCATGCGTAAAAGTTATTAGTGGAATGCACTTCACTTCACTAAGCATGCGGCCAATGCAATGCTCAGCCGAGAGTTGAGAACTAAGAGAGAGAGAGAGAGAGAGCGAGAGAGCGTCGTATGCCAAACTGACAGGATAATACCTAAGAGCCTTTGCCAGTGCAGTGCAGTGAGTTCTCTCTGTGTGTGTGTGTGTGTGTGTGTGTGTTTGTTTGCTACCAAAAACCTCAAACAGCACTTAAGTTGTTGCCAACTGCAAGAGTTTGGTTTTTGGGTTTTTGGTTTCTGCTACTTCTGCTGCTACTTCTGCTGCTGCTGCTGCTGATTCAAAGTGCTAAAAGTGGATGCAGGTGCAATGAGTAGTTATGCAGCAACCGAGCAATGTGAGTTATACTATATATCTCTGTGTGCGTCTGTATGCGTGTGTGTGTGTGTGTGGCAGTGTGGCAAATAAAACGCTGAGCACTTATTGCCGCTGTGCACAGTCAGTTCTCAGTTCTCAATTCGCAGTACGTAGAGCTCAGAGCTCAGCATATTTTAATTATTTACCTTGATTGCAGCTTTATCAAATGCTGCTTATGAGTGCAACATTTTTGTTGCCGAGCAGCGCATGGCTTATTTTGTGGCATGCAATGGATTAAAAAGTGTGAAATTAAAGATGCAGACAAGTCAAATATTAATATTATTTCATTTTTATTTTTAAAAATGCTTGCAACTGTCAAATACCCTGCATTTCTTACGATTCTTACGATGCGTATATCAATTTTTGTACACTTGCAAGATTATATGAATTTAGCCTAGCAGTGAGTAAAGTTCACAGGGAGGCATCGCAAACCTCACATATATAGTATATATATGCTTGATCAGCATCGACAGCAGAATCCAAATCCAAATCCCAATCGTATCCCGAAATTCTTAGACCCTCAGCTTGACAGCAATCTCAATGTAACTTGACAAACATGCTGCCTATGTCCATAAGCTGTACATAATAAGAAATCGCACGAATCAGACCTCTATATCATATAGCTGCCGGGCTGAAAAATTGATTTCTTTTTTAAGCTAGTCTGAAATTTATTGCATTTAAATTTAATGACGACTTTAACATGTCTCCCAAATTTGAATTAAATCAGAATACTATATCATAATATCAACTATAGGCACAATCATGCAAAAATTGACTTTTCATTTGAAAGAGTATCACATCGTCGACGCGCTGTAGAAAATACTTTACATTCTACTATTCGTCTTTATTAAATTCTTTGTCTAATTACAAACTATTTTCATTAAATGTTCACTTCATTATTCGCTAACATTTTCTCCTAGTTAACCAGACTAATTAGCCGCAACTTCAGAGTCTATTTATCAACATCAACAATGTAAACATCAGGCATCAGACATCAGATATCAGATATCAAACATCTGCTTAGCTTACATATGTCTCTGTCTGTTTTAACCAAATACTAAACCAATCTGACAATTTGGTGACCTAATTATCTATCTATGTAAGCGTAATGTGTCTGTGTGTGTGTGTGTTTGTGTTTTTTTTTTTTGTTGAATTTGGAATTTTTAGCAAAAACAATGGCAACATTTTGAAAAACATTTTGAAAATGAATCATGTTGTCTGCTAATTGACTTCGAACCGCAGCATCCGTGATTGTTTTCACATTAGCAATGATTTTTCACACACATACATAGAGATAGATAGAGAGGGAGAGATAGATAGAGAGTGAGAGAGAGGGAGAAAGAGACAGTAGCATATCGCGTGCATTTTTAGCTCAGTAATGATAAGTGAACCACTTTTAGTGGGTCAATTAGCGTGGGAGATGCATACGCTCCAATTCATTTACTCCAACTGATGTTAGCAACTCTTCTCTATCTCTCCCTCTCTCTCTCTCTCTTGCTCTCAGTCTTTGTCTCTGTCTGTGTAGTTGGGTGTGAAAATGTGAATCCGTGTTTTTGACACAAGTGCAAAAGCGAAAGTGGCTGGCAAACTGTTAATTAGCTAGAACTTGCGCTTACCACGTGGCTTTATTTTGCTTCTTTTTTTATTTATTGTTAATGAGAAACACGTTAAAGAACAGACAAATATATCGATTACTTTATATATATATATATATATCGATTACATTTAATACTATATTTATTTTTTAATGTTATAGGGAAATTTGGACCACAGTTTTGCCACCGGAAACAAAAGATGTCTACACGGCCATTTTGGGTGTTACCAAGGCCAGTCGCATAGACGAAGGCGTTTACAGTTGTAAGGTAAGTGTTAAGGACTTAACTATATAAACTTCTAGCATCTACTAAGTATTTGCAAATGATTATCAACTGCTTAAAAATTAAGAGAAAATTAAAAAAAAAAAACGATAAACATACAAGTAAATGTTAACATACAGAGTTGCCACCTAATCAAAATAGATGATTTTTATTTTAGGAGTATGTAAATACTCTCTAAATAGACTTTACAATCGACAAAGTATTTTAAATGATTTTCAACAGCTTAAAATTAAAAATTTGATAAAAAACACAAATAAATGTTAAGTATTTAACATAAGTTCAGAGTTGCCACCTGTTCAGAATAATTGACTTTTCTTTATCACTGCTATATATAAATACAGTCTAAATACTGTCTAAAAAATACAAATAAATATTAATATATATAACATAGGACGAAGTTGCATCCTATGCAAAAAAAAAATATTATCAAATGTTAAATATTTATTGTTTTCATCGTTGCAACTCACACAAAATATAATTTTTCTGTGTAGTGCTATTCTATAAATATATAAATTAAAATCCTAATAAACTTTACACTCGACTAAGTATTTAAAATGAAATTCAACTGCATAAAATTATAACATCAAAATTGATCTCAAAATGTACCTAAAATTTCCAATGAAATTTTAAGTATTTAACATTTTTTTATAGCATGACAGTGCTGCCACCTAATCAAAAGATATTACTTCTCTTTCTTATAAATTGTATTTAAAATGAAATTCAACTGCATTTAATTAAACTCCAAATTTTGCATAAGATTCCCACTAAAATGTCAGCGTTGTTACCTGCTTTAAATTATCAAATTCCTTTTCGATAGCGTTACTCTATCAATTTATAAATATAATCGCATAATACTGAACATAATAATACGGAACATAATAAAATAAGCTCAACTTATTGTCGAAATCTCATCTGGAACTGAATTGATTTATTAGTAAATGAAACTGAAGCTGTAGCTGTAGATGTAGATGTAGCTGTAGCTGTAGGAGTATCCCAAGTAATCCAAATTACTAACTGATTTATAACTTATTTCCCGTTGAGTTTTTATTTATTTTTTTTTTTTTTTTTGCCATTTGGCGTCTCAATCTTCTACTAAATGTCAAAGACATAAAAAAAAGGCCTACCTCAAAGTCATAAACATGTTGTTCATACTTTGTACTATGTGAGGAAGAACACATCTATGGCATCCAAGGCATAGAAGTTTCTCTTATTGTTGTTGTTGCTCTTGTTGCTGTTGTTGCTATTGTTACTGTACTTATTGTTGTTGGCATTACATGTCAATATTTTTTACAAGCCATTTGCGTAATTTGTTATTTGCCAAGCCATAAACAAAAATGGTTACCGGGCCGCAACGTTTTGATATTTAATGGCCTGGAACAGTTTAAAGACTTAGTAAGTGCTACTAAGCCTACGGCTAAAGACTCTAAGGACTCAATGTTTAAATCGCATAGATTAAATTTTAATTGCATACTAAGGAAAAAAACGAAAATATAAAAAAAAAAAACACAAATCAAAAAGTATCCCACATACAAAGTTGCTTTATTTCTTTCGTGCTCTTCGTATTTTTCCTCTGTTTCGATTTTTTTTTTTTTTTTTTTTTTTTTTTGGTTCACATTTTGATGTTCGCATATTTTAATTTAGCTAATTAAAAGCTAAGTTAAAGCGTAAATGAAGAACTGCACAGGAAACTGAACAGATCTGTGCGGAAAAGTTAAAAGTAATTTCTGTGGCATTTTTAGACGAGATTTTTTTTTATATCCATATCCATTAAATTTATAGAGTAAGGTATATGCTGTCTTAAGAAAATAAATAAACAAAGGTATAGTGTCGGAATGAGAGATTGTGAGAGAAAGAGATAGATAGATATAGATATAGCAGCACTTTAGTTTGCATGCAATATACAGGGTATCATATAGTCAGTCAAACACTTGTTACTTATTTTCACTTGTTTGTTGATAGAGAGAAAGAGAGCGAGAATCGGACTTAGAAATTAAGTCTGTGTCTGGTGATATGGCAGCTTAACGCATGGCAATTAAACTGATTAGTCAGCCGACAAAAATTTCAATGGAATCGCAAAAGTTTAGCTGGAAATCTAAAGTGAATTAACAGCGAGAAATATTTGTGAAAAGATTATCAAAAGTGCCGCAGGACAATTATAAAGGCGTTTTAATTGGATTCATTATATAATATCAACGAAATGTACAGCATAAAGATTTATACGATTCAGTTTGAAGAAATTCCTTAGCTCGAATATTTAATTTATGTTAATTATGAAATTCACATGAAAATTTCATATATTTCTCAGATATTTAATGTTTGTATTTTCTTTTTTCTGCTTCTTTTTTTTTACTTTACAAACCACTAAAAGCAACTTTAATGTAACTCCTCCGCTGCCCTTATGTTATAATAATTTAATTTTGATTTATTTTAAAAAATTTTATGAATTTTTTTTTTTTGATTTACACCTTTGCTCAAACTTGATAAAGTTGTAAAATTTATGAGCAATTTTTTTCTTTTACGTTTCTCTTAATTCAGATTATCTTCATTACTCTGTCATCCTTCATATCTCCCTCTCTCTCTCTCTCTCTCTCCTCTCTCTCTCTCTCCTGTGACGTCCTTTTTCCTTTTCTTTTTCATTTGCTATGAGTGCAAACTATTTAAGCTGCAATATGCAGCGCAGCTTTAGTGTATTCCTTAAGCTGCAATCCCGAGTCACGACTATAAATTTCCTTACTTTAAGACCGCAAAGAGCGGCAAAGCACCAGCTGAGCAGTAGCTGAGAAACAACAGCAGAGCAGCAGCAGCAGCTGTTGCTTGCAGTCGTCGACCGCAGAGCTAACGAGCGAACATTTTGCTTAAAACCCAGGCAGCAATTGTATTTAATGCCTTGTCCGAATACTCCAAGGGGATTTCATTGGGTTTGCTTGCTGTTCTACTTCTATATGAGTCCCCCAACACTTTTTAGGGGCTGCTCTGTCGTTGTGTCGCTCTGTCGCTCCTACGCTTTGTGCCTTTGCTACCATTCGCCATGCCTCCACACTCTTACTCACTTGCTGCTTTTCTTTCTCCCACTTATTGCTGTCGCCACGTAATGACGCCATCAGATCAAAGGCAACTGCTGTGTGTTCAAAGAGGTGGGGAAACAAAAGCAAGAGAGGTGAAGAGTGTGAGAGAGAGGGAGTAGGAAGAAACGGGACAACGGTTGCCAGCTGCTTTCAGAAATTTTCACGTTAATCAGCGTACTGGGCTGAGCTTTTTTTTTTTTTTTTTCTTCTTTCTTTACTCTCTTTACTCAACGGACCTGCTGCTTAATGCACAATCCCCAAAGGTTGATTTTTACCATCTTGAAACTGAAAATCATAAATCCTTTTCAATAGGATTCGCCTCAAGGTTCGACTGTCAACTTGTCTGCTTGTCTCATTCTCCCTCTCTCGTTCTTACTTTATATATTTATATATATATATATATATATGTATATATGTGTGTGTGTGTGATTGTATGTTTGGCAAGCATTTGTCCATTATGCACCAGAGACTTCATATTAATGTCCATAAGTTAAACACGAGCGATACCCGAAGGGCTCTGTGCGCAATCATTATTTATTTATTGATATTAAGCCACAATTAGTTCATTAGCTCCAGGGAACTGTCGTGTCGTGTTTTGGTATTGCATCAGGTTTTAGCTATTAATCCATTCGAATTGATTTGCGACACGTTCAGTTGATTCATTTGTCTGTTGAACCAAGATGTTGCATCTAAATCTAATATAAATAACTAACGGCTATTAAGGAATACTTTAAGTATTACTTTGTGGAAGAATTAAAGTAAGAAAATGAAATAAAAAAATATAGATTTATTACAAGTTTGTCATTTGTGACAAAATATAAATAATTAAACTGAAGCTTCATTTACTCTAACTTTCACACTGTTTATTATAGCAAGTACCGTTGACTGGAGCTGCTTATAATCGTTGTATTGCACTCACTTCAAACATTCTGACGTCCGTCCCTACGCACAGCTCACAACTTCTTATATTCGACAAAATATAAAAATTTCAACTGAAGTTTAATTTACTCTTCACACATACATAATACATAATCTCTCATTGCAGCGATCGTTGATTGGTTCTGCTGTTTAGCATGCATGCTTTTGTCTCTTTTGCTCACATACGCTGAGCACACAGCTTCTCAGCATATTTACATTCACTGCAACAACAACAACTAGAATCAACGCAACGCAATTTTCTGCTCTCTTCATAACAGTAAGCGCATTTTGTAAGAGCACAAATTGAACAAAAACTGAGAGCATGAATGTGAGAGCATAAAGACGCTTGAAAATTGTAATGTAATTAGTATTACGTAGAGCAAGAATCGATCAAAGACGTGACGTCATTTAATGTTCGCTCAACTTGTTTAAATTAAGGTGACATGCATAAAGTTTTAGCAGACTTGCAAATAACTGTACATACACATATGTATATACATATGTATAAAATGTATTTTACCCTTAGTTTTATCCCGTTGTCATGCACTTCTCAGTTCGTTAAGAGTCTTTTATCTGGCCGACTATAAAGTGTGAAAGAGAGACAGACAGCATCATTTTCAAGCATCAGCATCATTAACATTGCAAATTTTGGTAGTATGAGCGAATATTGCGTTGCTTCTCTCAATTCAAGGAATTTTTATTGACTTAAGAGAGAGATAGACAGAGAGAGAGAGAGAGAAATGCCAAATGACATTAGCTGTACTCGCACAATGTGCTGTTTAACGACTTCGACTGTTAATGAGACGCAACTTTGAGCTTCAGTCTTGGGCAATAAAATCACATTTGGTCATAAAAAATTGTGCGGAATGTCGCAATGAGATTGAGATGAGGTTAGCGGCTAAATGAGTTAATTGCCAATTGGATTTTGTGTGGCAAGGCAAGGATTTGTTGACGTTGCACAGTCGTAAAAACCAAAGTCAGGCAACAAATTTAAAACCTCAATGAAGCAAAAAGAGAGAGAGAGAGAGAGAGAGAAAATAGCATAAAAATAAAGAGAGAAAAAACTGGCAAGTTGACAATCTACAAATCGGCTGTGGCAAAAACTTTGTGTCTATCAAATGTTTCCGGCTCAGTTGCAACAAAGTGCCAAGGCGACAGACGTACAGACATACAGACAGACAGAGAGACATACAAGCAGGCAGAGACAAGCATAGACATGCAATAAGCAGTTGGAGGTGTGATCCTGATGTCGCTGCTCGTTAGTTTCTGTCTGCCATTTTTAAATTTGAAACGGAAATTCGCTGTATGCTGCATACACTGCTTCATTCAGTCTCTCTGCCCCTCCCCATCTCAGTCTGTGTAATACATCCGTCTCCCACACGACTGCAGACAACAGCAACCTCATCATTATCATAATCATCATCATCATCATCATCATCATCATTATACTAATGTTGCCTGTCGTTCACTTCACATTGTATTCCCCAGAGTGAGACTTGGCTTCATTTCATTTGTGCAACATGTTTGTGTCACACACAGTTGACAGTTGAGCTTTAAGTTGTCTATAACACACACACACACACACACTCACTCACACAGAGATAGAGAGAGAGAGAGAGAGAGAGAGTGCTGTACATAAACTGTCTCATACCAAGCACAACAATATCACGCTTATTCTTGCTTCAAAGCGCTACAAAAGGATTAGAGAGTCCATATTGAGCCAGGAGGCAGCGTCGAGAACTCGCACAATCAGCCAAAAGTCATATCCAATCAACAACGTTTTAGCCATGGCTAACACAGATTGGACCAGGTCAGTACACAACACTGTGGAGTCCATTAAATGCGACTATAGTTGCCAGTTGCTAGCAGCAACAGCAACAGAAATTGTTGACACAAGGCGAACGAACGTATTGGAAAATAAAAAGAGAACAGCTGACAGTCGATTGCCCATGCGTCTGTGTATGTATTTGTGTGTGTCTGTGTGTGAGTGAATCAGTTTAAATGTGTTCGTGTATAAAGCGCAAACATAACTGTTACTGTTTATTGTTGTTTTTTTTTATTGCTGTTGTTATTGTTGTTGTTATAGCCGCTATTTATCGTCAGCTCAAAGGGCTATTAATGCAAGTGCACTGTGCACAGTGGGACAAAACTGTTTATGTCCATAAAAAAAAAATTGTATTAATGCTTTTGATACAGATTATAACTTCTTTAATTCAGATTAAAAGTTTACACTGTGAATTGTTTTGGTTAACATAAAATTAACATAACATTAACATAACGGAACTTAACTTAACCAAACTTAATAAAAACTCAATGTAAATTGTACTGAAAATTCTTTTCATTTAACTTTAAACATAACATAATCTCACTGTAAACTTAACTATTAACTTAACCTTAACCTCACTCTATACTTAACCTTACTTCATACATAACATAACCTTACTTTAAACATAACATAACTAACCATAAACTCACTTTAAATTTACCATAACCTCATTCGTGCATAACATAACCTCAACTTATGTTAACATAGCTTCATTCATTTTAAACTTACCATAACATAATTTTACTTTAAACATAACATAATCTCACTTTAAAATTTAAACTTAACATAACCTCACTTAACCTCACTTCATACATAACATAACCACACTTTAAGCCAAAGCTTACTTCAATTCTAACCTCAACCTCGTCTTTTTTCTTTACAGGTTACCGATTGGGGCGTTGAACAGTGTCGCTCGCTGCACATACACATCAAATCTCCGCCACGTTTGCGCGTTGATCCCGCAAGCGTTACGCTGCAACGTGGCGATTCATTGCGTGTGCGTTGCCTATCACCGGGCAACGATGACATCAAGCGTTACGCACAGCTCGGCTACAGTTGGACACGTAACGGAGTACTCTTTCAATCAGATGCAGCGACAGCAATGTGGGAAGATCTTTATCCTGATGGCAGCATATTAAAGATCAACAACATACAGAAATCAGCTGAATATGCATGTCTAGTCTCGAATAGTGTACGTCCTGTTTCCCGCAGTGTCTATATCAATGTCATAGAACGTAATGCTGTGCACGTTTGCCTGGCGGAATCTAGTTACGGCGTACATTGGCCGACAAGTGCACCAGGTGCACCGATTATTACCGATTGTCCTCGTGGCTTTGAGGGACATTCGAGTCGCATTTGCGAGCAACGTGATGCCGGGAACTCCAGTTGGTTGTTACCGGACTTTTCAAGTTGTGTGCGCGATGAATTGTTGCTGATCTATAACAGATTTCGGGCGCTCAGTGCGGGTTTTCAGCAGACAAACTCATCGAATATATTGAAAGCTTGCTTCGAATATACACTGCAACGGCGACAAAGCTTTCTCCCTGGCGAGGCAAGCTTTCTTATTGATATGTTGCATGAGGTAAGTGGCAAGAAGTTTCAGTAACTTAACCTAAAACTTGAAAACAAAAAATCAGATGCAAAAGTTAACATTAATTATTGTTAGCTGGCAAAAGAAAAAACAAAAAGCTCAAAAGCTTACAAAGAAATCAAAAGCATGTGCGCCTTTCTCTGTGATTCTCGTGATTTCCACTTCAAGTCTATAATTTTTCATATATAATTTTTTTTGTTAACATTTTCACAAAGAAAAGAAAAAGTAGGGAAAAAAAATTTGTGGAAGTTTTCATGCTACTTTGTTGCCTATAGAGAAAATTCAATTTTAAGCAAGTATCGTTGGCAAGTTCGAAACACACACACACACACACACATACACCGCAGGGCAGCAAACTCTTGAACATATTTAAGCCTTTGGGGCTCAAAGCGTTACAAACTACCTGAATCTAAAGATCCATCTTCTCTCTCGCTCTCGCTCTGCCAAAAAAAAAAAAATAAAACGACTTGAAAGTCTCAAGACTTGAGTCTTGAGGCAAAACTATTTTTACACGCAAATGAATACAACTACAAAAAAAAATGAATGAAGAAGAAGCAGAGGCAGAAAAAAAAACATAAAAAAAACGGAAGTGGCAAGTGCGCGTCCTGCAATTTTTCACACAATTTTCCAAGAGGCAACTAGAGTCAAAGAAAAGTTTTGCTCAACATGGCCGCATGGCAACAATTTTTCATTTTAATGCGCACACAAATTTTCAACGCCTAACGAATGGCACTACAGCCCCTTTACTCTATACTTCTCTCTCTCTCTCTCTCTCTTTCACTCTCTTTCTCTGTCCTTTTCTCTTTCTTTTTTTATTTTTGGCCACTTCACTGACTGTGTTTGTATGTTTGACTATTTCGCAGCTCGACACCTATTTGCAATTGAAAGGAACACAATTGGAGCGTGAGATGGCTGCTGAGATAATACTTCGTATACTGGATAAAGTCATGCAGAATGCGCAATCCCTGAACAGTCAACAGGTAAGTGAGCAACACAACAGCAACAACAATTTCACTCAAGTTTATGTTAAGAGTGCCAAAAAAAAAAAATAATTTTTGAAGCAGTAAGCAAAGTTATCTTCGACATGCCGAAGTTGTCATACTCTTCTTTTCCTACAAACACTAAATGTTCAACTAATTGTTGCTATGCCGGGTTTAAGATAAAGCCATTCGATTCAGTTCATATTTATATGAGACGTACATATATATGGGACGACTGTTCCCAAATTTAAATTCCACTTAAATTTCAGTTTAATAAACAAAAAAGTTTTTCATGCAAAAGCCCAATTTTTGACTGATTCTTCCTATAGTAACTATATTTTATATAGTGATATACAACTGTCAATACTGTTCAAGAATATATACTATATATTTTGTGGGCTCTGCTATAAATGATAGTCAAGAATATATGTATATGTCTGTATATACTTTGTGGGATCTGAAGTGTTTCCAAAGGCGCGTTACAAACATCTTGTCAAAGTGAATATAATCTCAGCAAGTGTATAAAAAAGAAACGCTACACTTTCCTATACATGTAATTCGCATCGTACATCGTCGTACATCGCACTGCGCATAAATTATGTGAAAAGAAGCATTCGAGCGAGTTTTTTGGGCGCCATAATTTATAACCTGAAGCCATATTCAATATTTGCAAGACTCGACTTGCGGCTTTCTTTACAGATTTATTACACACACACACATACACACAAAGACACACAACCACACATGCATACACTAGTTGCAATTTTTCACAGTGTTTACCACCATCCCCCTCTTCACACTTTGCCATCTTAAGAACATTTTACTTTTATTTCACTTGTAGTTTTGTCTGCCAGAAATCGCAGTGTGAATTCAAAGTTCGAACTAAACGAACCACAGACAGAATTGATGCTCATGGTTCCCAGTAATGAATACACTCTACGATATCTATATACATATATATATATACAGACATATATATTTGCGGTTACTCAATGGGCAAAAAAAAGGGACAAAAGGCGTAGTATATATGGTAGAAATCTACGGGTTGAGAAGGCAATTTGTTGCCCAGCTGCTTGGTAAATCGTGCATATTTGACATAGTTAAAAGGAACGTGCAAAAGACGAAGAGAGAGAAAAAGAAAGAGAGTGAGAGTGAGACTCCGAGTAAGTGCATGCTAATGCCTATTATGGAGCGTGTGGGGGTAGAGGGGAAAGGCAAGGAGAAGACAGGCGAAAGTGGAAAATCAATAGAATGTTAGACGCCATCGGAATTGAGGTAAATAAATAAATGAATAAATAAATTTCACATAAATTCTAGATTCTCATTTTTAGAGAATCGATAATTTAAATGCCTAAAAATAGGTCGCTAGTTTAGTTTGAAAGTGACAGAGAGAGAAAGAAAGTGAAAGAAATTGAGAAGGAAAGAAAGAAAGATAAAGAGAGATAGAAAGAGAGGCAAAAAGAAAGAGTGAGCGAAACAGAAGAGCAGAGAGAGAGACATAGACAGACAGAGAAAGAGAGAGACATTAAAAGAGAGAGTAATAGAGGAAGGATGTGACAGAGGCAGATAATGTCATGAGAGAGAGAGAGAGAGAGAGAGACAGAAATGAGACATAGAAAAAATATTAAGAGCGTTGGAGATATAGACAGTGTGAAAGATGGTGAGAGGATGAATAGATGGTGATATAGAAAACAGCACCAGAGAAAGAGACAGAGAGAGACATTGGAGAAATATGAAGACGAAGATTACAAGAGACAAAAATAAAGATAGAGACAAAGAGTCATTAAGACAAGAGTAAGATGGAGACTAAATAGAGAGAAGTATAAAATGAGCACGATAAAGCCAAAGAGAGGGAGAGAGCGATAGAGAGATATTCAGACTGTTAGAAAGGCAGTGATAAAAACTGCTCTACAAAGAATTAATCCTCTCAGACCCAAATGTGCCTTGAGGCCATTATCACATTATTCACATTTACGAAAAAAATAAGAAACTATTATTTAATTTATAAATTTCGATAGGAGATATAAAATATTATCCCAAAAAAAAAAAAAAAAAAAAAACATTTCTCTGTAATCTTTTATAAAAAAGCAACGTAAAAAATAAATGCAGTTAATTTTAATTGTATATAAAATGAATTTAATTGCCATTCTTTAATTTATGAGCTTTTCGTTTTTTTACGTATTTATTTTGTTTTTTTTTTTTTAACTGCGTTAAGGTTTTATTATCTCGAGTAGATCTTCAAGTTTTAAATGTGTTTCCCACACACAGACAGAAGCATACATATGTATGTCTTTGCCACAAGAGCATGCCACAGTTGCCACAGAGTGTTGCCAGCTAATGAGAGGCAATGAAACGGTTACACTTATGAGCCAGCAAATGGCCAAGAATTGCGATGTTTGCTGCTTGTGAGTTGCTTACCTGAGAGTTGGACCTTAACAAACAATAACCATAACCACTTCCTTACGGCCGGCCGCAGACAATGGCGGAATGGCGGAAGGCCTGCAATGAGCTGTGAACTGAGCCTGGTGTCATGTTGGCGAAAAGTGCGTATCCGTTCTCACTTTCTCGCTCTCTCTCTCACTGGCTTTCAGTGTGTATTGCTGTATATCTTTTGCGTTGTTTGTTGTTGTCAGCTTTCGTCTCACACTCAGCTTGCTTAAGTTTTTAAGTGGCTCACAAAGAAAGCAACACAAGTTCACAGGAAATGAGGGAAGGGAGTGTAAGGTTGTTGTAGCTTGGGTTTACTGAGGCTCATGTTTTATTCCTTGAGCACACTTTGTTTTCGCGAAGTGCGGCATAAAAGTAACAGTAGCAAGTAGCAAGTAGCAAGTAGCAAACAGCAAGCAGCTTGATACTACAGTCGCCATACCGTATGCCGCATGCCGCATGCATCAGACTTCAATTTTGCTATGCAAATTTATGTGAGTGTTGATTGCAGCTGTCGGTTGATATTCAGCTTCACTTCTCCCTTTACCCCTTCCTTTCTATCTGCAATCTTCTCTTTCTCATTATCCTGTTTCAGTTCTTAAAGTATTCCTTACTGTGTATCCTTAAGTCGCGTATCGCTGTCGCCTATCGCCTGTCGCCTGTCGCCTGTTCGCCATACACTAGGTGCGTCTCAATGTCAAGGAGCAAGTTTATAAGTGAAGCAACTATATGGCATAATCTATTAGCTTTTGTGTTCCGCTTTTAATATTCATATACTTTTTCTCACAAGCTTCAGAAATAATGAAAGAGAGAGAGAGGAAGAGAGAGAGGACAAGGTGCCATGGGGCGCGGAAATGAAGCAAGTTTTTTATTGTGCCGTCTGCTTAGCTGCATAGTTGGCTTAAAAAACAAAGTTTTTAATGCGTTCAAATTAATTTTGTTTGCCTTGAAGTTCACTTGAGTTATGGCATTTCAATATTAAGTATACGCCATGTGAGTCGACTAACTTTTTCACTATATATATATATATAATATTTTCTTGCTTTTATTTTTCTTTTTTTTTTTTTTATTAGCTGACAAAGCAGCAGAAAAAAAAATGTGCAGAGAATGAGTTAAGAAAGAGAAACTTGCCAGCATAATTGGGTCGATTAAATGCCAACATTTCAAACTTTTCATACAAAACTTTCCGCAACCAAATAGTTGGCAATGCTCTTTTTTTTATAATTTTATTGACTTGCAGAGTAACTTGAAGTCATGGTCGTGGAATGCTTTTATCGCATGGACTTTTAATTAGCGCAAATAAAGGTGTAATCGATAAATTGAGCAGCGAAAGAAGAAAAACGATTGAGAAAAAAAACTTTAATTAATTACTGGCAAGCAAGCAAATGCAAGCTAAAGTAATGAGAGATATTAATGCTGAACTTTTTTTTTTATATCTATATAAAATTTATTAAAATAATTTTTCATTTATATTTTATGCATGCAAATAAACAGAGATTTAATAGTATGCGTTAACATTTGCCTGACAAAAATAAATAGTCGACATAATTTTGTATTTAACAAGCAAACTTTAGAGTATCAAATAATATTATTAATTATTTCAAGCCTCAAGCGAAACTAATTCAATTGAAATTTCAATTGAATTCTCATAAATCTTCACTTCAAATTTATTGATAAATTTCGGTATGCCACAGAGAGCGTAGCATCAAATAAATGATATTAAATTCAATATTAAATATACTATACCATAAATTAAATGTTGTTTATGGCAAAGTGGAAAATCAGAATTTTATGCCTTGCATTATGCACGTTATCGTTCACGCATTTATTGTATTTCCATAATAATACAATATAAATACCAATAACTGGGCAAAAGTGTTTCTCTCAAATGTATTACGAATATTAATTGAAATTTCAATTCAATTTGCATTTATCAATTTGATTTTTGTTGACAATGCTGAAATTATGATTGCATTATAAATTTCTGCAATGTTTTTTAAAAGACTTTCAGAATCTTTATTTTTATTTTTATTTTTTTATTGGCTAAATCTGCAGTCAGAGTCTCATTTCATTTTGTTGGATATTGCAATTGAAAAAGTTTTGCTATAAAAGTTTTATGCACTGAATTTCCAATATTACCAGAATTCCCAACGATTTCCTTTCAATATTAGAATGTAAAAATAAAAAATAGAAAAATTAAAAAAAAAAAAAAAATAGTAAAAAAATAAAGTTTATTAAAATTACGTCTAGTAGTTAGATGAGTTGAACTTTTCAATGCCTATTGACTCATTATACGATATGAAGGCAAATGCCAAAACAAACTTAACTGACCTACTTTTAGGACTGCATGCTAAGTATTTACTTGTGCTCACAAACAGGAACGTATTAAATATTGAATTTACTTGGGCGCCATGGCAAAACCTAATTGATTCTTTAACATTTGAAGTTTTTATTTAAATATGTAATTTTTTTTAGCAAAAAAATATTATAAAGTCTAGAAGTTTCTTTGTGCGCTTCAGTAAAAAACTTTTCTATTTATCTATCTTATGGATTTTTTAAGTTTTCGATTGTTTTTGGGAAGGTTTTACAGATTTTTCTTGATTTGCAAATTTTTTTTTTTTTACAAAGTTTCCGTTGTTTTATTTGTACTTCAGCAAAAAATGATCAATTAATATTAACATCTATTCATATTTATCATTCTTATAGAATCTTTAAGTCATTTTGTAATTTTTAATTTTTGCATTTAAAAATTTTATTTCGGGCCCAAACAGAAACTGAGCAAATCCACTCCTGCATTTCATAAAATAATTTCTAATCTCAGCATTATCAGCTTATTTATCTTCTTATTGAATCTTTGCTAGTTCATGTTCAAGCGCCTTCCCCCTCAATTTCCTGTTCCGCCTCTGTGCTGAAAAACAAAAAAAAAAAGGAAAACAAAATTTAACTTGAACCTTAGAGCTGCATAGTATTACGAGTTCAACTACTATTTGTGCTATTCAAAAACTAAATTTGTAAAGTTCACGACAAATCACTTAACAAAAAGTAGACAAAATAAGAAAAAGTAAAAGGAAAGGTAGAAAAATAAAAGAGAGAAAACAAAACTGCAAAAATCTAAAGTCACAGCGAAACTTTGAAATCAGCAAAAAAAAAAACTTTTACACATATGTGTTTACACACACACACACACACACACCGTCGCAGAGAACACACAGAGCCACGCCCACACAGTTGGATGCCCGCCCAAGTGATTTGCCGGTAAACTGTTAAACGTGGCTCAGGTCAAAAGTTGAAGTTGAGCTCAAATTTTTGCGCATTTTGAAACTTTTGTGCTTTCAATTTTTTTTTCTTTTTCTCAACCGTCAACCGTCGACTTGAATTTTTTGTTACTTTGTTTTTTGCCTTTAAAACAAATCATACAAGAGCTGCCACAATTTGCATAGGCGTAGAGTGAGAGGGCGTGGCCAATGACTGATGTTGCCGTTAAAGTTCAAGTTTTTTTTCTCTCTCTCTCTCTCTCTCTCTCTCTCTCACACACACATACAAATTCTTTCTCACTGTCTGATTTTTGTTGCAACGGCAAAAAACTTTTCCAATTGAAATTGTTTTCGTTCTCAATTGCACATGTATGTGAGACAGAGAAAATGAGAGAGTGTGAGTGTGAAAGAGAGAAAGCAAGATACTCGTAGATACATGTATGCTTAAGTACAGTCAATGTAATTTTGATTTGCACAGGAAATTGCAGTAAAAAGTCAAAAATAAAAACAAAAAAAAATCATATTAAAAATAAAGAACAAAAAAAAAAAAAAACAAAAAATGAAAGACAATTGAGAGAAAATTTCAATGTAAAATTTCGCATGGTTCGTTGGCCTGCATTGACTGCACAGCTTAAGCTTTATTGGGTCAGCTTATGCTGCAGCAGACGCCCCCGCATAACCACATCCCGCTCTCTGCCAACGATAGCTGGAAAACTGCACGTTTGCTGTCTTCGAGCATGCAACAATTTGTAATTTTTATGTGAGTTCATTGACTGCTTTATATGGCATATATATACTATATATATCGTATATATATTGTTTTTTTTTTTTTTTGATTGTTATTGCCAACATTGATGTAGTTATGAGCCAACAGCAGAAAGTTGGCCAACTCTTTTCTATTCTTTTTTTTTGCGACCATTGATTTTTGATTTGTGTGCAAAGCGCAGCGAAACAATCTGTTGACTCAAAATGCAATTGTTGGCAAAAGGCACAAGATGATCAAGAAGAAGAAGAAGCAGCAGCAGTAACATTTTATAAAAAAGACAAACTTATAATGTTACATTATATACTATATACTAGCAATAGATATTAAATAATTTAATATTTGCATCAAATGTCAAAATAATCATTTCTATAGTAAAAAAAAAAAATACTTTAAGTTTCTCAGTGAAATTCTCATATTTCTCTAAGAAATTTCATAAATCTCTACATACAAAACTTGTGCGTCTTCTCTATATTTACAATTCAATTTGTGCGAAACTTGATGCCGAATTTGTTGACCTGAGCGTAAGAACTTAATGAGTTTATGCTAAACAAGTGAATAACAATAACAACAGAAACAACAACAAAATATATCAGATGAATATAAAGGAATCTAAGCAAATTGATTTAAATTGACGAAGCTCTAGCGAGGCGTGGCTAATAACAATGTTCTGTCTGTATGTGTGTGTGTGTGTGTGTGTGTGTGTGTGTGTATGAAAGTTGCCTGGGCAACTGTAAGTTGTTTACCAACATTATTGATGTGTCGACTTGACCTTCAAGCTTTTGTCCAAAATTATTATTAAATTTAATCTATGAGAAATGATTTCATTTTTTCTTTACATAATTCTCGAATTTTTATTCTCCTTTTTATTTGCAGCAAATTAAAAAGTTACAACTTTTAACACAATCTGCGGCATTGAACCGCGAGACAATTGCGGCCTCACAATTGGCCACATCGACAGGGAGCAGCAGTGGAAACAGCGGCAGCAGCAACGTCGGTGGCAATGGCAACAGTCAAGCAACATCATCAGCAACATCTGCTGACAGTTCGACAACTTTGACCGCAACGGGCAGTGGCAGTGGCAGTGGCAGTAGCAGAGGCAGCAACAGCGCCAATGGCAACAGAGGCGATTCGTTGTCGAGCAGCGCTTCAGGTGGCGCAGCGGGCAAATTGCATGGCAATCGCAGTGGCAGTAGCAATGGCAATGTCGCGGATGGTGGCGCCACGAGCATTTTGACTGTCGATGAGGATACATTGTCGCTGGATCGTCTGAATTCACTGCGCATTTACATGACCTCAGTGAAAACATTGCCGTTCAATTTACGCATTTACGGGTAAGTTGCTCCGGTGATTGTTGAACCGAACACTGCGGGGAGACACACAAAAAAGAGACATACCGACAGACAGACAGAGAGAGACAGAGAGCGAACGATAGAGAAAGAAAAAATGAGATAATCGAAATCCTTTCTGCACGATTTGCACATGTTGTGTTCGATTAATGGTGAATTTTTCAATTCAGAAAAAAACTATAGCATAGTTACAGGCTTGTCGGTAAATTATAAGAAATTGAATTTACTTGCTACGCATAAAAGTATGCAGTAAAATTTTTTTTGCACAGTTTATGACAACTGATGATTTCAATTGATTTCCCTTATATTTCAAAAAGAAATCTTAAAGCTAAAGCAGCGTGAAATGTGTCTTGGTAAATATTTCGAGGTCTGCTGTCCGTTGCACATGTCAAGCGCTTTGCATAATTTCATAATTAGAAATAAAGGCAAAATGCAAATTTCTGCTGCCCAAGTAAACAGTAAAAGTTCACTTTATGGTCGCTTGATTAATATATACTGAGTGAGGCAAGAGCAAAAGCTTCTTGTCTTCATCTTTTCTTTTTTTTTTTTTTCTTTGTGTTCCTCTTTCGTCTTTCTGCATTCACTTTTAATGGAAAATTTACTTTATGAGCAAACATAAATAAAAATGAAAATATAAATATAAGAAAAAGTAAAAGAAAAACACAAAAAAAAAGAAAAATAAATAAAAAATAACAAATGCATAAAACAAGCGCACGCGCGCGTTTACTATAATATTTCTCATAAAAATTCCACTTGACGTAGAACTCCTTGGACTTTAGCTTCAGGACATACTACGGCTGCATGTTGCCGATGTTACCTTGGCCCATATATAGTCTAAGACTTTGTCAAGTGTCTAATTAAGCTAATTAAGTAAGAGTTGAAAGAATGAAAGAGATAGAGAGAGAGAGAGAGAGAGAGAGAGAGTTGGCAGGGGTAAAACTAATGTTGATTTAATTCTCTTTTACATTGCATTTTTCCACTTTCTGCATTTTGCAGCGAGGACTTGTTTTCTGATCAACTTTATATGGACATTGGACTATCGCCACGTCTACTGCATATCATGGCCAATTCGACAATATTCGCTTCTGTGATTTCCTATAAGAATCTAAAAAGTTTTCTGCCAAAAACTTACTACACGCGCGGCAGGTAAGTAACAATTTACTAAATGAAGTTCAATTAAAATTTCATTATCGAAAATTATAAAAATTTAAGAAATTTAATTAAATTAATATAAATTACAGTTAAAATGTATTATATATTTTTTTTTAAATTATTATCAAAATTTTATATTGCAATTATTAGTTTTCTTTTAATAAAAAATAATTAATTTTCTCTTGCATCCTAAAAGTATGCAGCAGTTTATACTTTGCTGCCTCCAGCAATTGGAATTGAATTATTATGCACATTTGTTATACAGTTAAGACCTTAAAGAATTCTCCATGCAGATTAATTTCGTCATAATCTAGAAATGTAACTAAATCTCTTTGCAAGCATAAAAGTCCAAGCATATCCTTGAGCATTGTGTAATGCCAACTGTTGTCAATGTTGTTCCTGCATTGCTAATGACATAAGATTCCATATCTCTCTAGCTCTTAGTCACTCACTCACTCGCACTCATAGTGCCACTGTCATAAGCGCATTAAGAGGCAGCTGGCAATAGTGGCAACAACACAATAATAATAACAACAACAACAACAACAACAATAATAACAAAATATATACATAATACTCGCATATACAGTAAACAAAATGCAAATGTACAAAATGCAACAACAAACATTGTTGAAAGCCAGAACAGAACACAGCAACTGCAAATGCTACTGAAACTGAAACTGAAACTGAAACTGAAACCAAAACTAAAACTGAAATATCTGCATCTGTTTGAAGAGAAATGCCATGAAATGCGAGTAGAATAGTTGTCAATATGCCGACAAATGTTGATTTCATTATATATATCACAAACACATAAGTTTATATCTCTCTATGTGTGTGTGTGTATGGCTTTAATGAACAGGCAGTACGCTGCTGTCCTTGTATGCGTTGATGAGATTAGTGTGACTGCAAGTGGAGCATGAATAACATGAGCAGCTGTGCAATAGATGAGATACATTTAGAGCAGAAATATACACATATATCTATCTATATCTCTTACTGTTGATGATGCAATTCACTGGCACGCATTGATATCTAATCAATCATAACTGTACTTCAATTTGTTTTAAAAAAAATAATAATAAACCAAAAAATAAAATCAAAAATATCCATTGCGCTAAAAAGTATGCTATGAAAATTTTGCATTTTATTTTTCTACTTGTCACTATAGCGATCCCAAGGACTCGGACTATGTGCTTGCCTCTCGCATCATACAAACTTGGCTCTTTCAATCAAATCGCTCAAATGATAATTTCCGTGAACCATTAGATTTATCCTTCGAAGCTGGACACGTTGAGATTATTTTCCAACATGAAAGTATACCCAAATCTGGTGATTGGGTTGCCGTTTGCGGGTAAGTGTTCAGCGTAATGTTTGCCAATTATTATTGACTACAAGTTCAAAAATTCATATTGCTAGACATGATTACAAAGCATCGTTTGACTCCACCTGGCGTTCGGATTTGTGTATAACCAAACATCTCATGGAGAATATAACACGCTGCATTTGCCCCTTGTCGGGCACCTATGTGGTCATGCTTACCAAAAAGCAGCCCAATGTAAGTAGTATTAAAGTTTTATATTTTATTTGCTGCTTTCTGCTGCTCAGCAGCGTGGAAAATTCTTTTGATTTGTGGCAAATGTGGCCTTGTGAACAAGTTTTATGATTTTCTTCTTTTCTATTTGTTTTTTTTTTATTTTTATTTTTATTTTTATTAGTTTTACTTAGAAACTTTGCCGCAATTTCTGTCTTTTGTTGCCTTTTAAACTTGGCACAAGCAGCACTTAAAAAATAAAATAAATATTATGTTTGACCTTGTTTTCTGTTTTCTATTTTAAGTTAATTTACGACAAATATTAATGGTTAGAACTTTTTTTCTTTCCTTATTGCAGTCAACACAGTCACATGCCCCGCAGCGTCCAATTTTTGTGATCGTTAGTTGCGCTTGCTGCCTGCTGCAATGTTGCTCAGCATTTCTCATCCTTTTGCCAATCTGGTGCAATCGCAAATGTGCCGTGACCTTTCTCAAGATGCAGTTTTGCATTTCCACATCGAGTGTGATGCTTATCTATTTGTTGGGCTTTATGAAAATGCTGCCTGTGGTGAGTATTGCAAATAATTTATATGTAGCATACTTTTAAGCGATGCCACGCAATGAAAGGAAAGTTTTGAATAATATGTATTGCATACTTTTAAGCGGATTCATTTAACCGGGCGATTCACTTTTTTTTTTATTTTATTTCATACAAAATTTAATAGAAAATTGTAAGAGCATTTAACATAAAAAAAAAACAAATAATTATTAACTCTAATCGTAAAATTTAACGCGTTTCAATGCTTTAAGTCGCGCATGTGCTTTAAAAGTGTTGCATGCTTTCAGGCGGCACCCTTTTGAAATAAAAGCTGCAATTTCGAGTGCGGTTGATTCTGTCTCTGCCTGCCATTACTTCCTTCTTTTACCCACAACTGCCACAATTTTCTCTCCCTTTCTCTTTCTCTCTTTTGCCTTGCCCACTGTTACTTCCGTTTGCCACAATACGAACGCAACCAAAGCGTAAAATTTAATTACTGCAAAATAAATATACAAATAAATTGAAGCAAAGCCAACAACAAAAGAAACCGAAAACCAAAACCAAGTAAAAGGCAGAGAAAGAGCAACAAAAAAACAAAAATAAAAATAAAAAAATACAAAATAATATTTATAAAAAAAACAAAAGTGTTGCATAAAACAAATAAAAAGTCGAAATACGAGAATTGAAGAGAATGAGCTGAGCAGCAAACAGAGGACTGAAACAACAGCAGAAGGCAGTTGAAGCAACAGCAACAGCTACAGCTACAGCAGCTGCTTATAAACGGAATGTAATGAGTTTTGTTTAGCCTCCCACTGCAAACTCCATTAGAGTTGGCTGCCTCCACTGCCAGCATAAAACCTGTAAATAACAATCAAAAATTTGTTTTCGGTTCGGAGATGTCAGAATATTGTAATTACCAATTTTAGAAAGTATTGAGGCAAGAATATTATACAAGTTTTTATATAAATTAATACCATAGAAAGAGGGCGTGGGCGGAGTGGGGCGGTGTGAAGCGGGCACAGCTCAAATAATAATCAAAATCATTTTTATAAACATCATAATGAACATTATGAATGTGAACGTCATGATGATTATCATCATCAAAATAAATTAACTTGTCGTCTGGCAAATAAAGTTGCTTGGGATTTGTAAATATTATAATTTACAGTTTGTTATGGCATCGAAACAAACACAACACACACAATTGAGAGAGAGAGAGAGTGAGAGTGAGAGAGAAATACAAATCCCGTTGGCACCCAAGGCCATCAACAAAAACGCCTGCCACGCCTACCATAAGGCTGCCTACCACCTGTTGGTGGCCAGCCAACTGCAAGTAAAACAAATTAAAAGTCAACAGTGCAAAGCAAAGCAAATTTCTCTATCTCCCTCTCACACTCAGTCTCACTCAGTTTTACTCAGTCTTACTCAGTCTTACTCTCTCAAGAGAAATGGTAGCAAAAAAAAAAAAAAAAAAATCACTAAAGTCGAAATTAATATTAATAAATGCCGAAAATTTTCAATTTGCAAAATATACTCGACGTTTTTTATATGCCAAGCGCATATAAAATGCTTGAGATCGGTTCAAAAATAAAACACAAAACCTTTGCGAAAATCCCCAAAAGTATTTGGCAAATCTTTTAAATTATAAAACAAAAATAAAAAAATAAATAATAAGAACAACAGCAACAACAATTGCGTATAAACAAAATAAGAAGCAGAAGAAAAAGAAAAAGCAAAAAAAAAACGCATTGACGCTGCTTAATCTCTTGGGAATCAGCGCAAAAAGCGAAAAGTGAAAAGTGAAAAACTCTAAGCCTGTAACAAGTTGTAACATTTTTGAATTAGTAATAAACTGGGCCCGTTGTGGCAACAGCAGCGCAATAAATGAATGAAAAGCAAATAAAATGCGACAACAAAAGAAAGCTCAGCTCTCAGCTCAGAAAATAGAAGGAGGAGCAGATGAGGAGCAGATGAGAATATGGGGAGTACGAGAAAAGCGGCAGAGTAAAAAGGTTTATGCAATTGAAAATGTAAAGACAACGCGAGTCGTGGGAATATTACGTATAAGGATAGAGAGAAGAAGGGGAGTAGTAGAAGAAGAGAGAGAGAGAGAGAGAGAGAGATCCTTTAGCTAAAGATAGTTGCAGGCAAGTATGTGTGGCAAGGCGTGAGGGGGCAACTATATGGCTGTGGCATGCAGGCGCGTAACATGTAGCATGAAAAGCACTTGACGCAAGTGTAATTCAAAGCGTGCCAAAGGTATGTAAAGCGTGTGTCTCCTACGGCGCATATTTTGTTGCTGCCACATTTAGGCCACATCTGTGTGTTACGCTTGCTCTCTCACTCTTACTCTTACTCTCTCTCTCTCTCTCTCTTACTCTCTCTCTCTCTCTCTCTTACTCTCAATACGCTACTGGCGGGCTTAAGGAATATTTTAATGAGCAAGTTATGCAATGGCTTCATAGCTACCCATGGCTACCCATGGCTGGCCGTCGGCCAAGTAGTAGTTTGTGGCAAGTGGCATACACAATGTGCGTACACAAAGATTGACTCAATAATGCAACACGCACGTAAATATTATTATTGTATGTACATTAATTGCATGCAAATATTTCGCCAAAGACTTTATTAAAATGTAAAAATAAAAGCCAGCGAAAAAGTGTGTGAGAGGGAGAGAAAGAGAGAACGGAAGAATGAGACAAGGCGACAGACCGCAAAGACATATGAAAATTTAATGGTATAAAACACGTGTCACAGCTGCAGAGCGGATGTTGAGCGCCTGGCGGCATCCCATATACACACCCACGCCTTCCCACACACACGCACACATACACATACACACACACACACACACAATAAATAAAATTAAAATATTCATTTTACTTATTGCATATGTATTTTGTGCATAAATAAATACAATTGTTGCAGTGAAAGTAACAACAACAGCAGCAACAACAACAACAGCAGCAGCAGCAACAACAATAACAACAACGAATAATAATAAATAGTATGCGAATAAAATAAATAACGCATACGCCATGTTTGCATGCTGCCGGCAAATGCGACTCATATGAAAGGCCGAAAGCTTTTAAACGCACTTAACTTACACTTTCCCCTTATGCCTTCCCCTTTCCTCTTCCCCTTCCTCTTTCCGTTGGCCCACCAAAAAAAAAAAAAAAGAACGAAAATATTTATGTCTATATTCTTCGCACTGAGCATTGAAAATTAAAAAGTTCTCGAAATTATTATTTTTTTTTTTTAACTTGTTTTTTTTTTACCTTGACTTAAGGCGAGCAGAACAAATGTGGCTGACCTCAAGCTGTGGTAAAAGTATCTTTAGCTAGATCTATGTATATTACACACATGAGTGCAAAGTACAAAGCAACAGTGGCAGCAGCAACAGTAAAAGAAGAAGAAGAAGAAGAAGAAGCAAAATTAATGTAATGAACTGTGGCTGACTGGCATTAAAGCCACAAGCTCTTACCACAGCACCACAACCACTTCCTTAACACCGCTCTGCACTTTTACTTTGCAGCTCTTAAAATCTACATGCATATTGTATCATCTGATAATACATATACATATACACATATACACATACACATACATAAACATATACTCATACATACATATACATATGTAATTGAAGTGTATTAGCATTCAATTTGGTTAATGGCCACAAAATGAAGCACAATGAAATCATTTTGCGGTTATTTTCACAGTTATGAGCAAAACTTTCATAAGTCACATGATTTATGCAAGCCAGAAAGGGATGAAAAGTAAACAAAAACAAAAAAAAAAACAAAAAAAAAAGAGAAAAATAAAGGAAAAACAATTTTTCAATCAGCGACAAATAGAAAGCTTATAGAAGAAGCGTAAGCTGAACCAAATGTTGAGAAATTACTTCTGTGTAAAATTGTAAAGCTTCCACAGTTACGTTATTCGTATATCTATAGCAAAATATGGGCGTGCTCATCATATTACTATAAGAATTTTTTCATGCATTTTATATAGAAATTTATTTAAAAAAAAAAAATTTTAATAACTTTAGTCTTTATAGACACGGAAATCTTTTCTTCAAAATTTAATGCTGAAAAAAAAATGGAATAAACATTGTTAATGCACATTTAATGTAGATCAAGGATTTTTTCAGATTTACACTTTTATACTTTATAGACAGTTGCTCGCTGAAAAGCTATAAAAAAGAAAACGTTAAGGAGAAAATTGAAATTAACAAGTATAAAAAAAAAAAATTGAATATTACCAAAATTATTAAATCAATTTAAACAGTAAAACAAAGAAGTATCAGAGTGTCGAAGATATCATACTCTTGAAATTTAAAAAAAAAAAAAAACACATATTGTTCCTATATGATATATGATATAGTCATCTGAAACTTAGGTTTATGAAACGGTAACAGTGGAGGTCGAGGGCTGGCGACTCATTTGTAGAGAGTTGGCAGCTCACTTATCTATAGTAATTTTAAATTGAGTTGAGAGTTGACCGAGTTGAGTTGGCCGTGAAAGGAGAAGATTGAATAAATTGAATAATTAAACTACTGCGCATTACACATACAGCTTATGGGCATAGGAAGTATGTGTACAAAGTTGCATTGAGATTGCTTTGAAACTGAGAAACTAGTTTGAATTGACGGACAGACGGATCCCACTGTCAAATGCTATTCATGAACATATATAACATATATACATTTTGGGATCTGTCATGGCGTTTAAGATGCGTTACAAAACTCTTGACGGGAATTACAGCACTTCTTGAAAGTGTATACAAAAATATATAATAAAAAAGACAAGACCAAGACTCTGTACATTTCTGACTCAATTACGAATATCACTTTGATACAACAAGAATTTGGTGTAGAGCTAAAGAAAATAAAAAGATAAATAAACGCAAGAAAAACAGATGAGAATAAAAAAAAAAAAACGTGCGACATAGAAATGAGAGGACAGCGGCAAAGATTGTTTGGCACATAAAAAATTGCATAATACTTGAGCCTTGAGAGTTTTATAACTTTTTAATAAGCAATGTCCACTGTGTGCTCAGTGTACTCTCTGTGTTCTCTGTGTGTGCTCTGTGTGTGTGTATGCTCTTGCTCTGTTGTCCCGTTTGTCCAGTTTTGTTTAGCTGTCAATGAAATAATTTATGCTCAAGGCACGTGTCAAATTTTTGATGTCATCTTTATGGTTCGTCAAGCGCAGAGGGAAAAAAAAATAAATCCCAACTAAATAACTGTGAAAAATAAATATACATAATGCAAAGGGAGTTTTCGTCGTCGTCTTCGTTTTTATTTCCCGACACTTTTTATTATTATTATAACTGCTGTTGTTGTTGTGGGGGGGGGGGGGGATGTTGTTCTTCCTATACTGCGATAAGAAAATATTATTATGTCGCCCAAATCTATTGAGAAAGTAACTTGAATATATTTTAATTTAGTATATATTGCAGGGTATTTGCTAGTCAGTCATTTTTGTCTATGTTACTCTTAGCTTTATCTCTACTTTTACTACTAGAAATATCTTATGAAAATATTACCAGGACATACTGTATCAGAGTTGTGTACCGAGTATTTCACAGGGATATAGGTAAATATATGAACTTTACTATATATCCGATCTAATAAAAATGTACCGGGTAAGTTAAATTCATATACCGGGTATCACATAGTCTTGCTTTAACGAAACCATGTATTTTTCCTATACTCTGAAGCTTTTGCAAATACGAGAATTTATTTGTTTTTAGCTTTATCAAAATGAAGTACCGGGTATTTCATAGTCAAGATAATGTTGCTCTACTCTTTCTATAATTTCCTTTCATTTTTCATCATTTTCAATAGAATATAGTCATAGATATATTAGAATTATTTACCGGGTATCTTATAGTCGTTCATGTAGATGAACTGTGGCACTTCTTATCATTTTTTATATACTTGTATTTAATTAAAAATAATGATGCAACATCAAGCAAAGTGCGGCAATGTGGCATTTACTGGAGCATTATTAATGTGACATCATAATTTTGTCATACTCATTTCTCTGTTACTGCTGCTGCTACTACTACTACTTCTTCTTCTTGTACATCATTATTATCATAATCATCATATACTTTTCTTTTTCTTGTCTCTCCAAACATAGAACTGGCATGCGATAATCAGCAGCACACTTGCATCATTATTACTGCTGGGCATCTCGACACTGATAGCAATTGCTTTGGTCATTCACACCGAACTTGTGCCCAAGAAATATTTGCAGATTGGCAGCAAATCGTCAACGTCAACGCCAACGAAGCGACGCGAAAGTCTCAATAATATAACACAAATCAATATTCCATCGCCAGAGGCAATTGTTAGTCGAACAACTGCCACAACGAATCGTCATGGGAATCGCAATAGCAGCGGCAGTGGCAGTGGCAGTAGCAGAAGTCAACAGTTGGTTACAGCCAGCGGCAGTTGCAGTGGCAGCAACATAACAGCAGCGTCCAGTTTAAGTTCCAGTTCAGCTGGCATAAGAGGCGCCATTGGTATTAGCTGGTTGCTGCCGCTGCTGTTTGCCATTGCGGCACCGCTAATCTGCAGCATTATTGGCAAATGGCCACAACATTGGTGGCTTGAATTCTACTGGACACGCGATGATGCCTCAAGTAACGAGGGGGGTGACGATGCAGAGGGCAATGGCAATGGTGATGGCGCATTCGATTCGGGTCTCTATTATGCGACGCATACGCTACTCAATGGCGATAATTTACTGCTAGAATCGGAAGCATTGTTGGGCAATGCAACGATCAGAGGGCAACGGCATGCGTTGGCAGCGTCTGCAACTGCGACTGCGACAGCAACTGCAATGACGATAGCAACATCATCATCGATGCGGCAAGATATGGATGCTGTTGTTGCAACCACTACGATGTCAGCGTCATCAATCACAGCCAGTCACAGTCTCAGTTCAACGGTGACAGCTGCGGCTTTGACTTGGTCAGAACAGCAACAGCAACAGCAACAGCAATATCAACATGGACAAGGGTTGCCTGTTGAAGCCGCATGGAGCCGCAACCCATTGCTAACTCATGAGGGGCAAGTGCAAGGGCAGCAATCAACAGCAGCATCAGCATCTGCAGGAGGAACAGCAGCATTCACTTCCGGTTTGGGCGCAGCATCCGCAACGTCAACGCCATCGCTGAGTTTCATTCTGTTCATTTGCATCGATTTGCTGTTCATTCTGCTTTTCTTTGCGCTGTTTGTCATTTTAATGAAGAAACTTTTGTGGCTGTGGCACAAGAATCGCAATGTGCATACGCATCCCTTGGATAAATTCAATATGGCGCTCTGCAGGCGGTAAGTTTTAGCATAGTTATTTTGCGGCTCTACTGTACTTGACTATCAACTTAGGGATGTGATTGTGACAGCAGACGATATTGCGATATACATATACGATAGGTCATTAGGGCAAGAATATCAATAGTGCGTTTAATCGATAAATTATCGATAACATTTTGTCTACAATATCATAATACATTATTTGAAATTTCGATATGTAATATTAATTAATGCGGATTATAAGTAAATATGAGAGAAAATCGATCATCATTTAATCGATAATGTTTCGATAAAAATGATAATCGATAATTAATTTTTAAATATAGAAATATGCGAGAATATTCATACTAATGTAATCGTTAATATGTTATCGATAAACATGGTAATCGATCAATTCATACTAAACGCACGTGTCTGACCTCTAAATGAAAAAGTATAAATATCGTAAAGATATCAAATGTAATTCCAAAGAACTAGAGAAGAAGCGAGACAAGAGCAAAACAGAAATTCAAGAATTGCAATCAAAATAACAGAAGCCGTTGGCTTTAATCTGATAATGATTATGCTGAAGCATAACGAGAGAACTTGACAAATAAACCGTTAGCTGTTAACTTTTTAAGACTGATGCAATAAAGCTAACGATATGTCATGTAATATCCAATAAGACAATGCGACAATGAGACAGACGGACGGACAGATGAATGTTATTTTGGTTGCTCACAAGCGAAATCTAATTTCCCTTCTTTTTTTGCTGTCTAAGCTGAACGAATGACATAGAGGTAGGGGAGAAGACGGGGGAACTGTGACCAGACGAAACATAAACCATAAAATCGGCCCTCAGGCGCAGGCAACATACTAAATTTTAATTTCCTATCTCATTCTCTCTCTCTTTCTCTCTTTTTCTGTGTCTTTCTCCATGGCTCTGTGACACTGTGTTCTCTGTGTGCGTCTTTCTTTTAGACTTGGCCTACTTTATCGTACCGGCGGTTTGCTGCTGTTAAAACTCTGCACAGACGGATGCTTTATAGTCTATGTGAACTCAAGTCCGGATACTTTATGGTCATATCCGTTTGGCATATCGTGCATAATATTGGTAAGTCGCATAGCCAATTCTATATAGTTTTTCCATAACTATACTATAATTAAGTATATATATGTATATATGTATGTATGTATATATCGAAAGCATATACCACATTGCGTATGCTTGATTTGTGTGTCAAAGACATACTTTATAGCATTTTCCTTTTCTTTTATGTTGATTGAGTTATACGAGTGTATTCAACTTAGTTTGTCAACAAAACTATTAAGCAACTGCTTTTGCTTTTTATGCAAATTTTTTCGTATTTTTTTTCATTTCATTTCTTGGAAAATTTCTCTTTGGTTTTCTCTGCCAGCTGTTTTTTTTTTTATTTTTTTGTTTGTTTTTTTTTTTTTTTTTTTTGCAGCATTTGGCATGCATATTTCATCAAAGTGCAAAGCCTGCATATTTTTACGCCTGCCACGCATCAAATTATGCATGCTAAATCAACTGAGACTCTTTGGGTAACATTAGCCACGCCCATCCTTTGGCCGCCTTAACCACTTTCGCGCTGTTGCATTAACCTTTACCAAAGCATCAAATGTCTCAGATCAAAGTGGCTCGTGAGAAGCCTTTTTTCCTGTTTATTTTCCACTTGACTTTCACTTTTTCTTTCGTTTTCCCTTAACGGAATTCTCTTTTACTTTCTTAACATTTCTTTCGCTTTCGTTTCGTATTTTTCCAACTGATTTCTTGTGTAAATTAAATAAGTGCACCTGATTTTTGCCATTCTTGTCACTTAACTTAACTCAGCTCAACTCAACGCAACTGGCGGAATCTTAAGTCAAGGCAAGGCAACTCAAAGCTTCTGATTCCTTAAATTATGTTAAACATTCTTAGGAATTTTTCAAAGTTTTCAGCTAAAAATAATTTCCATTTCCATTTCCTTGACTTTATTTTATTTAATTTTGTTTTATATCAAAATATTTTTTTGTTTTTATTTTATTGTTTTTTATTTTATTTTTTTTTATATTTATTTTTACCATTTATTACAATTATTTTTTTTATTTTTTTTTTTTTTGTTATTTATATTTCATTCATTTGTGGAAAATTTATTATTATTATTTATTTTTATTTTATTTCTATTTATTTATATTTATTATTTACTTTTTATATAATTTATTCATTTTTATTTTGCTTAATTTTGTTTATCTATTATATATTAATTAATTTATTTTAAAATAACTATATTATTTATAAACATTTTTTTTTTATTATTTATATATATTTTTATTTTTTACCACTTATTTACTATTATTATTTATTAATTTATTCATTTTTAGTGATAATAATATTCATTGATATTTTATTATATAGCATTTTCTTTTTATTTATTATTTTATATAAAAATTATTTTATATATTTTTGTTGTCTATTTGTTTTAATAAATATATATTATTTTTATTTATTTATATCATTATTTAAGTATTTTAATTTCCCCTATATAGTTTATTTATTAAATTATTATTTAAATTCTTTGAATTATTTCAATTCTAGAGAAAAATTGCTTTAATTTTGCTTATTGCTTTATTGTTAAGTCTGAATTTTGTTCACTTATTTGTTACTTAAATCTTTTATTGAATAAAATATTTATGCAAATGTTGATGCTAATGCTTATAATTTATACGAAATACTCTGAGATTCCGATTAGCTCAAAGAAAATTCATTTAATGTCCTGTGCACGGACAAACATGCACGCGCGCTCTCTACAAATTCTACCTAAGGCATCTTTAATATTACGCCTAAATGTGTGAGATGGCTGAGTAGAAGAAGATGAAGAAGAAGCAGAAGCAGAAGCAGAAGAATAGATAATCACACAAGCAAAAAGTACAACAAGTAGCAAAGCCTTAAGTTCAACTCTTCACGACCTGCAGATATGCTGTAAATGAAAGTTAATAAAAATAGAATTAAAATCTATAATTATTAAATTTAATTTTAATTTTAAAATTACAATTTTAAAAAATTATAATTTGATTTAAAAATTTCATTAGGAATACCTGGAAATACCCTAGAAAAACTCATGCAAAGCTTAAGGTATTTCCATTTAGTTTGAGGCCATTAGGTTGGCAATCGATTGCCATTCGATTAGTATTAAGTGAAGAGCGAACGGGAGAGAGAGAACAACTGGTTACCAGACCTGTGTTTACATGTTTAATTATTTATAGGCAAGCCCATATAATTGGGCAACATTTAAAGGAGCGCACAGCACGCAATGAGCACACACCGCACAAACTGTTCACACTGAGCACACACATCACAGTAAAGTTGTGTGCTTCAATCCGTGAGTCTTGCTGCAGGCACAGCTGTGCTTCACTATTATTATAATTATACAATTGCTTCATTTGGTCAAGAAACGGGTCTCTGTTTCATTCTCTCTCTCTATCTCTCTATCTCTCTCTCTCTCTCTCTATGACACTGTCTCTGTCTCTGTCTTTGACTCTACGTGTCTTTTGTATGTGGGAGACTTAAGCGCTAATTGTGTAATTAATTTCATTGAAAATCGTAGCCTGAAGTCGCCGCTGCAGCACATAATTAAGTGGCAGCTAAGCAGCAGAGCAGACAACGTATAGCAACATATCCTTGAGACAATACAATACTTAGGCGGCAGGCACATTCATTAGCATCGATTTATGAGTATTTGAAAACCTGAAAATACTTACATTTATTTTATTAAGGGATTATATAAAAATAAATAATATTTATTTTAAAATTTCTCATCTTTTTTTGTTTTTTATTTTTCAATTAAATCAAAATATTAATTTGTAAGAATACTTTAAAACCTTATGCAGTTGACAATAATTAGGAACTATAAGTTGATCTTTAAGGAGATATTATTTTATAGATTCGATATATACTTTATATATAAAAATAATAAATATTCCTGTTCTTGATATTATCCAAAATAAAATAAAATAAAATAAATTAAATTTACTGATACATTGTACGTATCACGCAAAAGAGTCTGTAGGACATCTTTAAGAACTACAAGTAAAAAAATAGATTCATAAACGATTTATAAAACTTCCTTAAATTCGGTTAGCTTACCATAGTCATTGTCTCCATGGAGATATTTAAGAACACAGTTGCCTTTAAGCAAACAGGTTTCTGTGCTCGCATCGCTATAATAACGAGCATTCTTTTAAATCGTGGATCACCTTCAAACCAATTCATATTATATACAGCTTGAGCGACTCCTTCACTCTAAGAGAGAAAAATAAATAAAATACAAGATAAAATAACACTAAAAACTACGCACCGAAACAATTAGCAGATCACTAAAATAACAAATCAAATAGATTTCCGATACAGCGGAAATAAGAAATAGCGCCAACTTTACAGTATGATCTGCGCTAAGTCCGAGTGTCATCTGAAAGCCCACAAAACAAACCATAACGGATGAAGTCAGAAAATTCAATAATAATGGCACTCCGAATACTCCGTTCATCACATCCGATAATCTGAAAATAAAAGACATAAGATTAAAGTTTTGCATAGATAGCAATGATAGAGAAACTTACGCCAATAATTTATTGTGATATATAATAAGATCCTGTAGCATTTTCAAGTCATTGACAAAGCCGTGCGCCACACTTCCTACCTGAAGACGAAACTCTTTCAGTGCCTTTGAAAGATAATCGAAATGCATTACAAGTTGCATATTGACGGCATAGATTAAAATATCGGCAGAGATATGTCCCGTAGTGGCAGTATAAGCTCCCCATACTTGCAATAAATACATTAGATAATAACTCCAATTATCATGCCAATTCCAGGGTGATATTGAAAAATATGGCATAGCCTTTTCGGCATCCGGTGAATGTAGTAACCAATGCTGTATGGCATAACGTACATAGATATAGAAGCTATATGTGACAACTAGCACCAAGTAGAGTCCACTGAAGCCTCGTAAAAAGAAACGGCAACGTCGTAAATAGAATTCTGTCTGATATTTCTCCTGTTCCTCTGGAGTTGGCATTGGAAATATTGATTCCATTTCACGTACCAAAGCACTGAGCTTCGCCTTCTGACGCCATACACTAATTGTCTTTAGTTGACTGACCAAAACGAATCCTATATAACATATAGTCATACAGACATCAACAATACTTTCGGTATCCTTATAATAAAGGATCACGAAAGTGCATTCAAAGAAGAAATTGAATCCCATATTCGTAACATGCAATAGAAAATTAACGTAAAGCCAACGATTTGGCATTGCCTTGGAATTATCCGATTCATAGGGATCCACTCCGACAGTATGATAGAAAAATAAAGGTAAACTCATAAAATCGTTGAAGCTTACATAAGCTTTGCGCTTCTCGACCTTTGTCACCTGATTTTGTAACATTTTTAATTAAATTCCCAAAGAAAACTAAAAAAGAAAGAACTCAGAGAGCCTTTTTATGAATCTAAGCATTTCCAAAGCAGTCTAAGATAACCGCAAATTGTATAAGATATACATAAGTTTTATATTGCATCCCATAAGTCTTCAAAAACCGCAATATTTAGTTTTCAAGTTTAAGTTTGCATTGATCCAAAGATTGTCTACATTCTTAGTACCTGACTGTGGTTGAGGGTCTTCAATTATTCATTCAATAAATTAAAATGTTGTCGTTGGTAAACGCTTTGTTTACCAATCAAATCAAATCATTTCTTCGGATTTCCAATATTTATGGGAATATTTAAAATTTTGCAGCTGTTCAAAATCCAATTATAGAAAAAAAATATGTAAGCAAATAAATTGTGTTTTATTGCAATTTGTAATGACGAAAATAATATAGTGTATTTTCGGGTTAAATGAATTAGAGATATCTTTAGTATAATTTACTGATACATTGTACGAATGACACAAAAGAATCTGTAGCTGATTTGAAGAAACTAAAAATGAAGATTGAAATATTTTACAATTCATTAGTTATGATCTTAATATTTTTAAAATATCTGATCCACCTACCGATGTCATTGTGTTCATAGATATGTCTAGAAATACCGTAGCTTTCAAGAAAACAGGCTTCTGAGCTCGTAATGCGATAGTTATGAGCATTTTCTTGAAACGTACATCGGCATTGAACCAATCCATTTCATAAACAGCAGCAGAAACGCCTTCGCTCTATAAAAAAAAAATAAATAAATAAATAAAATCTGAAAATTGAACATATGTATTTTTCTACTAAAACTTACCGCTTCAAGGAGCTCATTACTGAAAAAGCACAATAGAAAAATCTCCACTGTTGCAGCTACTAAATATAGGGCCAGCTTACATATAATCTCAGGACTTAGCCCAATACTCATCTGAAAGCCCACAAAGCAGACTAAACTACACGAAGTTATAAAGTTCAAGAGCAGCGATACACCAAAAACTTTATTTATCACATCTGTGATGCTAAAAGAAAAGAAATAAATATAAAAACATAAATTAAAAAATTTATTTTAATCCAAATCCAAATTTTACCTACCCCAACAATTTGTTATGATATGCAATCAATTGTTGTAATACATTCAAATCTCTATCATAACCATCAGCAATCTGATCTGCTTGTATCTTCAATTCTTGCAATGTTCTTGATAAATAATCAAAATGCATTATATCCTGCATGACAATGCCATAGATCAGTATATCACTCGCCATATTAGCTATTGTACAAGTATAACCAGCAAATGATTGTAGTACATACATCAAAGTAAATCCCATTATATTATCAGTATCCCATGGTGATATCGGTGTATATGGCATATCCATTTTAATTGATGTCATTTGTAATACATAGCGTTTGACTAAAAACTGCATTAATACAAATAGATTATAAACGATAATGAGGACAACGAATAGTGTCGATAGGAACTTTGTAATTCGATGAGATTGTGCCATATAACGATCAACTTGATATTTCTGCTGCTCTTCAGCGTTTTGTGATGGGAAAATCTCTTCCATTTGAATTACCAGAGCCTGTAGCTTTGGTTTCTGCCACCACACTGTTAACATTTTCAATTCTCCTACGCATACGAATCCAACGTAGGCGAATACCATGCAAGCGTCTACAAATAGTTCACTATTGTTGAAGGCCGCAAAAACAAACATGATCTCAAGTATTAGCACAAAATTTAAATTCACCACATGAAATATGAAATAAATATGAAGTAAACGATTTCCGGCAACAGTATGGATCGTTTCATAGGGATCTACGCCGAGAGTGTGCCAGTAAAAAACGGCCAGCTTAAGAAAGTCGTGAAAATTTACAAATATCGTCGATGTTTCCATTGTAATAATTTTAATATTTCTGAAATCGTATAGGAACTTGGGAACATCAGATCGTTCCATTATATAATGAAATTATAATAATAATTTATATACCCTTGCAGAAGATATACTAAACAGTAGTTTGTAACGCCCCTTAGAAGGAGTGGCAGACCCAAAAAAGTATATATATATTCTTCATTATTCTTCGTTTGTTAAGCTCTCTGGCGGAAACTTCAAGAACTTTTGTTTAGAGAGGACTGGCATGTCTCATATAAATTTTGTATAAATAGGACCACCATATCATATAGCTGCCATAGAAACAGTGAGCCGAAAATAGAGCTCTTATATAAAAAGTTTTTTTCTAAGACTGCAAGACTGAAATCTTCGGAAAAATTCTGTTATTAAATATTTCATACAAATGAAACAATTTCTATTATGAGAAGGAATTTAAATTTCTGTTACCACTAAAATCGGAAAAAATTTTTAATAATGTCAAAGCCAAAATATATCAAACTGCCAAAATGAGCTAATGATGTACCAGAAACAACAGAAGCTTTCAGCAAGCAATATATTTTTAGCTAGGTGCATGCCAAACTTTTTTTTCGTTTACCTTTTGCATTCTCTATTTGCTGATAAGAATACAACGGGTTTTTTTCATGGCATAAGTATTTTGACAGCATCTTTATGGAAATATTTGCAACTTTTCAAACGTTCTTATTGAAATAAAAAGTTATTAAAAATTTTAAAGAACATGGGTACAACGGCTAAATTTAGTTACCAGATATTCAATGGAAGCCAAGATTAACGCTGTAATATTGACTCTGACATGATCTAAATTACCTTATAGTGATAATAGAAATTGAAATTTCCTTTAATTCTTGAAAATTTCTTGACTTTTATGTTTCGACTCCCATAGAACTCCCATAGACTCTCAGAACCCTGGAAAATTAAGTTTTTATATGACAAGTTTTCTTCCAAGACTGCAAGGATATGACATCTTCGGCCAGCCAAAGTTTAACTTTGCTTTTTTTGAAATATTATATTATTAAAATTTAAAAATAAATAAATTATATATTTATAAATTATTATTTCGAAAAACTGGTTTAAAATTATAAAAATATTCTAAAAAAAAATTTTTTTAATATTTTACTTTTTTATTTTAAATTTGCGAATTATTTTATAAATGTGTTTCAAAGTTCAGACGAATGTCAACTGAAATGAAATTTGATTCCATAACCAAAGGCAAGATGTACTTTTGTATTTCGCAATAGTTTCATAATAATCGACTTTTAATTGTTGGTTAACGTAACAGTTGAATAATCCTTTGAGTTTCCTGTGTATTTTTTATGAATGACAAATGCAAAGAGAATGCTTAGGGAAGCTTATTGAAGCAGAGTTGCAAAACAAAGACTAAGGCATAAATAAAGTCAAGTTTATTCGGTTAAATTATTTCATAGACTTCATTTACAAATTATATTTTTATTATATTTTTTTAGGAATAATAGAAGCTAGAAATTTAAATTTATGCAGTAATAAAATTACTATTTCATTTATTTTATATTTCTATATTTATTTATTCAATATAATAATTTTTATTATATGTTATATTATTTTAACTGAAATTTGGATACAAATTGTAAATAAATCCTAATTTTTTTGCAGTGGAACCTCAGCAATGTTTATAGAGTATATCCAAATAGTTAGGGACTTGGCTGTGGTTAAGCTTCTTTTATTATTCATTCATATAAAAAAAAACCGTTCTAGTTGTCGTTTTCATTTGTTCATTTGCTCAACTTTCGAATTTAATGTAAAACTGAAATTTAGCAGCTGTTGGAATCGAATATGCTCTAAGAATGTTGAATAATTATATGATTCCAGGGCTTTGGCATACTCTTCTGTTTCGTCATCAAAGCGGAGAGTCAACTTCGTGGACCACCGTTCCTCAGCAGTAATGCGAGCAGTCAAAGCAGTTCACTGAAACAGACAAAATTCAATACTAGCAAAACGAGTCTGGACGAAAACTATTGCACAACAACAACGGCAACTATAAATAGTCCTTTAAGCTGTAAGTATACAAAAGTGATGGAAAGTGAAGTAAAGTGAATGAGGATGTTGATTGGGAATGGGAATCAACATAAGAATGAGAATGAGAATGGAAGTGTATGAATATCTGTTTGGGATAGCTTAACTTACCTTGAAACATATTTCTCGTTCGCTTGCAGTCTACACAAATCATGACAAGGAAAAGGAAAGCGAATGTATGGCAACAGCAGCAGCAGCAGCAGCAGCAACAGCAGCAGCATCAGCAACTGTGACAACATCTGCTGGGGCCGCAGTATTGCAGTCAAAGCAAGGCCTCGAGCTGTCAGCAGCAGCAGGCACAGCAGTTGGCGCTGGCGGTGTTCAACTGCCGTTGACAATCATCTCGACGGCACCGCGCTGCCAGGCATCATCGGCTGCTATTGTCAGCAATACGGAGGCGGGCCAACAACTGCCGTTGACGGTTGCCGCTGCCGCTTCACCAGCCACACGTTGCTGTGCATTGCTTAGCGGTGGCAATGTTGAAGCAGCGAGTGCATTGGGTTACGCCTATGATGCCTACACAATGGGCGGGCTAACGGGCAGTTTGGGTAGACGTATGTTGCCCACACACTATACGACGGGGGCGTGTGATGAATTTGTGGGCGTAGAAACGCTGGACATACTACAAGGACTTGCAGCAGGTAAGACATGAGGCAAAACGAGATAGATGTATAATTTGCATGTGCTAAAATTAAGCATGTCCTGGCATACATTTTGCTTTTGTCTAAGCAAACAAAATAATATAAAATTAATAATAAAAAATAAAAAAAATGTAATTAAATTAAAAAAAAAAAAATTGTAAACACATTTTCATAAACATTTCCAATAAAAAAAACTGAAATTTATTTTTTATTTTGCATTTCTATCAATGAATTTCACAGACAGCATAATTGGCATACATCACACTAACACCACGCCACATTACGTGCCATTGCAACATAATCCGTACGTGGACTTTGTACTGAGCATGCCAGCAGCGCCAACGCTGCCACCGCCACCGACTATAAGCGGCATCATATCCAGTGCCACATTGCCCACACCCAAGACACAGAAACGCGTAACCATATTGGAGCCAACATCACGAACCACATTTGATCCACTGTTGCCGACAATGGTGGCTGCTGTTGTCTCCACCACAAGCACAGCAACAACAACAATATCGGTGACACCATCAACGCAAAGTGTTACTGTTGACAGTGGCAAAAGTTCAGGTGGTGATGCAACTTTGGATCGTATAACTCATGACTTGGATTATCTACTGAATCGTGGAAGCTTGGATGTGGATACACCGGGAACACCACCGCCACCACCACCACCAGCTGTAGTGCAAAAGAAATGTGATGATGCACAACAACAACAACAACAGCAACAGCAAAGCAGCAAATTGTAATAATCAAAATAAAAATCAAACTTCAAATAAATTAATAATTAATGCCCCCAACCATGGTTACCATTACAAGGATATTCCCTATCAAGCTGTGTAAATATTTCCATAATCAAAAACTTAAATTTAAGCATTGTAAATAATTATCAGTATTACATAAAAATTATTGAAATATTTAAATAATTTTCATTTTGAAATATATATAAAAAAAAATATATATGAAAATAGTTGAATGTATTTATATTTTCATATTAAATTCGAGATAAATAAATAAATATAACTTTCTCTGTGAATAAAAAGTTATCCTTTAGTCTCTATATTACATATACATATATAAACATACCATAACATCAAATCAAATCTGACAACTCTGTAAAGTGATTTTAAACATCATTCAAACTACAATTATATATAACTTCATTCCAGTATCAAATCAAATAAATAAGAAATAAAAAACCTAAAAAACTTCAAGTCATCTAAGAAAAATGAAAGAATTTAAAAACTAAAGGAAATTTTTTAGCTAGACTTACAAATAACAAAAATAAAAGAAAGTAAATCAAAACAAAAAAAAATATATATACATATATATATATAAAATACAAGTAAAAAAAAAAGCTAAATAAATGAACATTAGGATAATTCATTATGAGAACTTTTTGATTCCATTTAAAATTTCCTAGACCTAAATCAAAAATAAAAACTAAAAACAAAAATAAAGAAATATAATAATGTAACAAATAATTAAGTAAAATAAAATAAAAAAAATGCTCTAAAAAAAAAAGAAAAAAGAATATACAATAATTGTAAAACTAAAGAAACATAAGCAGAACTATTTCTGTAACAAACAAATTATACATACACATACATACATATATATATATATATATATATATATATATATATATATATTTAGTATATATATTTAGTATATATATATAAATATATATATATATATATATATCTTTGAATAAACTCAAGACTCTTGTTATAAAAAATCTAAAAATGTGTTTACATAATTTATAATTATCGAAATCGAGGAAGGCAAACAGACGGATAAACAGTCAGACGTACAAACGCCAATTGTTCAATCGACACAACAATTGTTCCTGAGCAAGAATATATATATATATATACACTTTATGGGATCGGACACTTTACACTTTATGTGCGTTACAAACATTTCTTTTCCCCCCAATATGTACTGGATATAGAAGGCCTCATCATTTAACTTTAATAAATGTTTTCGTTGGACATGATGATAGCGTATGCCTAGATAGTTAAGAACTTGACTGTGCTTTTGGTTTCTTTTATTATTCATACAGAAAAATTATAGTTGTCGGGCAACAATTTCCTCCTATAAAGTAATTTATGCTAAATTTTCAGCGAAACTGAAATTTAGCAGCTGTTGCACATTTTCTAGTAAATTTCATGAAAAAAAACAAAAGAAATTTATGTGTGAATATATTGTGCTTTATTTTAAATCTTATTTTAAATTAAAAGCTGCAAATTGTACTATATGTAAGTAAAAAGCATTTGAATAATTGCAAAATGTTTCCAATAATTGATTTGTATCTACTGATACATAGTTCTAATGATGCAAAAGAATCTGTAAGTCATTTGCAAAAACTGTCGAAAGAAAAAGAATCGAATGTTATTTCTACTAATATCCATAATATAATTTTAAGTATTATATAATATGTACATTACCATAGTCATAGTTTGCATAGTTACATCCAGAAATACGGTTGCCTTTAAGAAAACTGGCTTCTGTGCACGCCAAGCAGTGACAACAAGCATTTTCTTGAATCGTTGATCGGCCTCAATCCAATTCATATCATAGACAGCTGAAGCAATGCGTTCACTCTATAAGAAAGAGAAATAATTCTACTGTTCATAGATAGCTTGAAATTTAGCAGAAACTTACAGCTGTCATTAGCAGATCGGAGAAATAACAAATAAGATAAATTTCTGTTGTTGCAGCTACAAGATAAACGGCCAATTTACAGAGCTGTTCCGGACTCAGTCCCAAAGACATTTGAAAGCCAATAAAACAGACAAGCATAGATGATGACACGAAATTTAACAGTAGTGGGAAACCAAAGACATTATTAATAACATCAGTGAGACTAGTATAAAATGGGAAAAATATATGATAGGAAGATTATACAAAATAATAGGACTGTAATCTACCCCAATAATTTATTGTGATATGCGATCAATTTTTGAAGTGCTTTGAGATCTTTTTCACTTCCATCAGGTGATTGCGTTACTTGTATCTTTAGATCAATAAAGACATTCGATATATAATCAAAATGCATAACGTCCTGCAGTACAATCGAAAATATTAAAATATCACTAGCCATATTTCCAGCGACACACGTATATCCGGCTAAACCTTGCAGTGAGTACATCACCCAGGATCCAAAATCATTGTCTAAACTCCAAGGAGATATTGGAGTATATGGCATAACCATTTTCACATCTGGTATACGCATTATATAACGATGTACAAGGTACGGTATAAGCACATATAGATTATAGGTGACAATCAGAAGTAGGCAAAGAAATGCAAAGAGACGCGAAAAGAAATGACAACGTTTCAAATGTTTTTCCGCTTCATAAATTTCTTGCTCATCCGGTTTTGGAAATATCGATTCCATTTCTCGAACCAATGCTGTCAATTTTGGTTTCTTTAAAAACACAGTCATCATCTTAAGTTCGCCCATTAAAACGAATCCCATATAGGCCATAACCATACAGGCCTCAACAAATAGTTCGGGATCATTATCCTTAAATGCCACAAATAGAAAGCAAATCTCCATCACAAGTACAAAGTTCAGATTCACCATTTGAAATATAAATTTAAAAAAAATCCAACGACTTTTAGAGATGCTATTTTTCGTCAAGGGTTCGTAGGGTTCTATGCCGATGGTACTGTAGGAATACAGTGGCACAAACATAAAATCCTCAAAGGTGATAAATACTTTCGGCATTTTAATAAAATTTCCAAATTGAATTTCCAAATCTAAAGAATTTTTTTTTTTAAATTAGTGACAATAAAAGAATTATTAAAATTTCATTTTTAATTTCTTTGATATTATTTTTAGCGTAATAAAAAAATTGAATGCGCTTTTTACCTATGACCGATGACAACTAAGAATGAAAATAATTTCTGAATGCAAAAAAATAAAATCACTTCGCATTCTTTAACTTTTAATCGACTTTTAATTGCTTTTAGCTTGTGAAGCCGCTAATTGGTATTCAGGTGTATAGACTCCAGAGTGTCTAGAGTGCTTAAAACAAATATTAACTCTAATTAACAATAAACAAATAAATATAATGCAATTTTTATAAAAAATCTAAAAACAAATAAATTATTTATTGATCGATCGAGCAAATATTAGAAAATATTAAATAATAATTATTATTATTTATATTATTATTATTATTAATAATATTATCAAATAATTTGGATATTCATAAAGTTACATTTGCCATCTAAAAACTAACAACATGCCCCATAAAATGTGTCATGTACTCGCTGCGTATGGCAAAGAAAAACGGATGATCCGCACGGAAGAATTTTTGATTTGAGGAATTGCTAATCACAATCGGTTTATAGCCTACAAAAATTAAATACAAATTAGTTATGCATTTAATTATTAATTCAAGTTATTTATTATTAACATACCTGCTAATGGCGGTGGCATCTCCGAGCCAGAACCCGATTCGCTCAACGCAATGCGCAACTTTTGCAGCACATCAGCAATTGGCAGGTTCGAGGCGGTATGCAAATTCTTGAAATTGGCAGAGGAAGCAAAGATTTCTGAAAAGCCCAGCTGCAAAACGACACAAATATTAAAATAAAATTAAAAGAATATAATTCATTTCAATATTTAAATTTACAGCAATACTAGATTCTTATTTATGCCTAAAAGTCGACTTTGCTTTCAAGCCAATCGTTAAGTGTGCAAATTCTAACCGTCAGCAGCTGATCGCTGTGAACGAGTGTGACCCTTTCTGTGATCAACATAAAATACCAAAAAACGCACAATGCCTTGCGACAGTATTTAGTGTAAAGATGGCAACGCAAGCGCAATATTTGTGATAACGCACAGTCAATTTTGTTTTTTATTTGATTTTAATGAAATGTTATATATTTACATACTTATATATTTACGTACGCACCTGTTTTAATGCCTGCCGCAGACTGCACTCAAAATCAATGTTAAACTTGGGCAACAGCACCTGAACGCTTTCCATTTGCATGCGCATTTGCAGCGAGCCCAAATCAAATGTGCGCAATTGATTTTCGAGTACCGTTAGAGCTGTGACGTCACGCTCATTGGGCAAAATAAGCAGCATGGCCAGCTCCTGATCGTGTTCATACGGCAGCTCAATGGCGCGTGCATTGAGTTCACGTAGTTCAGCATATTTAACAAACATATCGTCATCAAAGAGCATAGGGACTGCCTTGGGGGCGTGGCTCTGGAATTCATAGAGGCCGGTGCGATATGCTGAAAAGGGCAAAAACCATTTGCTCTCTAATCGGGCTGCCAGCAGCAGTAGCAATAGTTGCGCCGCGTCATTGCTTATCGTTAATTGCTGTTGCCAATTTCCGCCGCCAACTTGGACCAAAATGTTGTCGTTAATGTGACGTCGCAACTTCTCAGTCTGCTGCAAATCAACATATTCAGGCGTTGCATGAAAATAAGTTTGCGCCACTTTACGAAAATCAGCTGCAATATTCGATGTCGCATTGTTCCCTTCAGATTGAATCAAGAGACGATTCTGTAACTCAATGTGTGTCATAGGATCACTTGTGGCTATTTCGAGTTCTCTGGCATAGAAATTGGCCATTTGTCCATTGTTCGCGAAACGATTTTTGATTTTCAGCAGCCGTTGTAGCTCCTCAGCTGTAGCCCCATCTGAACCCAAAAAGAGCAAGGCAAGTGTCGCCTCCAACAAGATTGGCGATATGATAACATTTTCATTTGTTGCAGTCGATGCAATACTATGAAAGATCTCTCCTCCCAGACTAAGTTCCACTGGTATCCCAGGCGATATTGTCGGATTTGGCGCAGCACTCATTATGACTGCCACTCAACGGGAACGAAAATTTACCAGTGACAAGCTGTAAATATAAATTGAATAATAAAATTGTGAGTAAATATAAATTAAATATAATTATTTAAATAAAAATTATTTTAAATTAATACAAGTTTTAAAATTAGTAAATTAGTAATATTTATTGAATTTCCCAATAATTTATTTGTAAGAAAATTTCAAAATATTTAAATTTTTTATAGGCGCACATAAAATGCGCAGCGAAATCTGATCTCATAATCTGTACATAAATCGTGCAATTTTACGATATAGTCAACATGTGTAAAGATTATTTTTGATTTCATATTAATGCCGCATTCTGCTGCCCTTGCAACATAATGCCAAACACATGTTCCCAAAAAAGTACAAAACAAAACTAAAAAAAAAAAATATCAAAATTTTTAATGAAAACAAAAATTTTATTGTACTTATTATTTGAGATGTGAAATCAAGATCTAAATCTAGCTATATATGTATATATAGTCGTAGACTATAAATTATATATTTTTATGCATGTCTCTATAGAATACTATAATGAACTACAAAATATATTATGTGCTTGCTATCTCTTTCTCGCATTCGTTATGATTCTTAATGTTTACTTAGTTGTTGAATAAATTGCTTTAAATTTCAATTAAAAAGGAAAATTCTCAATGGCTAAAGACTGTTTGGCCGTGGCCTCAAATATTCAAAATGCGTTGAATTTCAATTTCAATTTCTTCCGTTTCATTGGGCAAGAAGCAACGGAAAACCGAATGAAAATGAATAAGATACTATTCTAATAGAGTAAATGATCGACGAAAAGTTACCATCTAATATATAAATAATAATAAGTTTGATAAAACTTGAAAAAAACTAAAACTTTTCTTTAAAAAACAGTCTTAAAAATTGCTTCAGAACATAAGTACATAATATATAACACTAAGTACACAATGAATACCCTTTCGGTATTTGTATAGAGTATTATTAGTGAACTATACAAGCACGAAGTGCAAAACAATGGGCCGAAACAATTGTGAGCGCAACACATAGAAAAACTTGACACTATTCTTAGTTAGCTAACAAAAGTACACAAAAAAAAAAAGAACGGAACAACTTTTTGACATTGCGCGGCTAAAACAAACACAGTTGCAATCACAACACAACACACAGACGCACAGACAATTGCAAGCAAGAATATTCGGCAAGTTTTAATCTCATGCGAATTCTCTAGCGGATGTTCTCGATTTCTATGGGCTTTTGCACCAACTTTGCCTCCTACACCCAAAAATAAATATAAAGAAATAGACTAGGAAACTAGAAATTCTCTATAAAAATAGTTAAAATAGTTTCAATGTATAAGATCTTTATAATGCCACTCAAATAATTCACATATATTATTTTCTATTCATTTTCACAGGGTATTTGAGAATCGCATACAAACTATTAAAATGCCCAACCTTATAAATAGTGCTACTCTAGTGCGTACTCTCAATTGTTTGTTTATTTTCAGTGTGCCAATTTTATGTTTTCTTTTGAGGAAATTAATTACATCATGAATTTGTCAAAAGTGCGAAACGTTTTTATTTTTTTTTTTTATTTTATTTTGCTTTTTTTGTGATATCTGGAACAAAAGTATCTATAATATCATTATGTCTATGTAAACATATGGAAAGAGACAGAGAGAGAGAGAGAGAGAGAGAGATCTTAATGCGAGGTAAGTGGCAGATGTTACTAAATGCTCGATAGCATTTTCTCTTTCAATATCCAAACATGAGGTCACAGAAACATTTTCGTTGTGATCATCATGAGCAACTATAATAATAATAATAATAATAATAATTATCTCTCTCGTTTTGGGTCTTTAAGACAATAGACAACATCTGTCAGAGATCTTCGAGCTTATGCAGATCATAATTATTTTATTGTCTCCGATAGATATTACGTTTATTATAATCAAAGGAATTATAAAATCTGTTAGTTTTAATATATTATTTCATTAATCATTTCCGTCATAAATTTTATATATATTACTGTAGTTTTTTATTTTATTTTTTTATTTAGAAAAAAAAAGAGATTTTTAAAAAGTTTCTAATCCAACTGGATTAACATTTTTCCATATATTATATTTTAAATACTTTTTCATGACAAAAATAAACATTTTATTGTATGAAATAGTTTAAGTAATACATAGAACATTTGATCTAGTATTGTTTCTGCTAATTTCACACAATAATATATCACTGAGAAAATGAACTGATTTTCAACTTTTTAACATTTTTCCGCGACTTGATCAATTCTATATTATATTTTAATTTATCCGAATTTTTTATACACTTGCAAAAGTAAATCAATTCCTTGTACCACTCAAAAGGAAGCACGGCAGACCCCTTAAAGTATATAAATTCGTGATCAGCATCACAACCCATCGAATTCTACAACTGCATCTTTTCTGTCCATCTGTTTTAACCGAAAACTAGTCTCAATTCATAAGTTAAATGAATAAAACTTAGGATAGATACTTTTTGTGGCCACAAATCTGAATATAAGTCAAAATAAACCAGATCAGACAGTTTTACAATATACAAATTTTTTTTATTTATTAAGCACTCTGGTTAAAAACTTCGCCAGACTATGAAATAAGTTTTTTATCCGTTTCCGCTTTATAAAATTTCATTTCCAGTTGCGTATCACTTGTAACACTAAACTTTAAAGATTGGCGTATATATGTACATATCTCTCACGATCTCAGCGCCAAATACTTTCTTTATTTTTGTTTTTCATTTCAAATTTGATAATTTGTTAAAAAAAATATATTGACAAATGATTTTTTATATAAAAAACACTTTTCTTTTTCATCAAAAATTATTAATTAAATTTTAAATATACATTTTCGTATGTATATATTTAACAAATATTATATACATATATAATACCTATCAACGATTTCCCGTGTAGTTCACAAATTTATGGTCGAAAAAAGCGAAACAAAAAGAAACACAACAACAATAAATTATATAAAAAACGCGAAGAAATTAAAAAGGCGAACGAATATTAAGTGAGAGTGAATGAGAGAGAAATAGAGGCAGAGTAGTAGAAGAATTGAAACGCCCGCACGCAGCTTCGCACAGAATTCGACTAAACGCTAAAAAATTTTCATTAGACGGCAACGGAAGGAAAACTAGAAGCAGCTAATTTAATTGTTGGTCTCGCGTTCATTGATGACGACACTTGCAATCAAGCGACCAACTGCCCGACCGACCGACCAACCAAGCAAACGACTCTCTCAAAGCTTTTTCCAAAACTAACATACATAAATTTAAAATTTTCTGCAAACTACAAAAACAAAAAAAAAAAAAACGAAACAAATTTTGAAATCTATTTTTATAATCTGCTTTTCTCTTCTGTTTCCCAGTTGAAAAGACGACGCCGACAAATTGCGCGAACTGCGAACTTGTTATGCTCTCTGTCTCTCTCTCTCTCTCACACTATCTCTCTGCTTTGGACTTCTACTCTGTGGGTGTTGAGTTTGCTGTTGCGGTTTGAAGGCGCCTATTCCAAATTTCTAATACTCTGTCTATGTATATGTGTGTGTGTGTTGAACTAGTAGAATTGTCGCTGATTGGGATGCTGCACGCTTGATTGAATTGAGTCATGCTGCAGAGCGACAACTTGCGCTTTGTTTTTATACGCATACACTGAGACAAAAGAATAGATAACTTTTTATATTATTTCATTATATGAATTTAAAAATCTTGCATCTTATTTTAAATCAAGTTGCACTTTTGATTTTACTTTTATGCTCATTGCTTTCAGTTCAAGTTGTATTTGAATAACATAAAGTTCAATTTTGTGACTTTTCGCTCAGTGTATAGTTTAATCAGTTTATCTAATCTGACGCATTGAGGTCGTTATACTTATACTGCTTAATATGTCACCGTGCCAGTGTGTGTATGTATGTCTCTCTCTCTCTCTCTCTCTCTCTCTCTCTCTTTCTCTCTATCGCTCTATGTATGAAGCAATAGAGATAATATCTAATCCAACGTAACATATACAACAATTTTGTCATGAATATATGAAGAAATCTTCAGTTTGCCAAAAGCAACATTTGATTTACAGCATTCAGCATTATTAACTAGTATATATAAAATTCATTTTTGCAATATTTTAAAATAAACGTTTTTATTTTCGAAAAATGCCTGTTTAAACCCTTGCAGAGGGTATATTCATTTTTAACAGGAGTTTATAATGACATCACTAAGTATATATATTCTTGGCCAGGATGATCCAAATATGCATGTATGCGTATCGATATGTTTCAATCCAAACTATTCTCTCGGTTTTAACGATATCTCAATGAAACTTGGTACACACTCCCTATATCTAAAAGCTGCATAAAAGTCGCAAACGTCCGGGTCGGATAACCATGTCATTTAGCTGTAAGATTTGCGTTTACTGGCGACATATAATACTGTGGTGATTTAATACTAAGGTGAATTTTCAATTTAAAATTCGCGGGCTTAAGATGGCGGACTAGTTCTTTTTTTATTAAGTTGGCAGGACTGTTGATGTCATCTGGCGGTAATTTCATGTCAATTCAGTATCAGTACTACTATATTTACACTTGTGTTTACCAAACGATCAAGAGAGCGTTTGTCGATTTTTACAATGTCTGATTTAATTGATCAGAGAAGTGCCATTAAATTTTGTTTGCGGAATGAAATTTCGGCTGCGGAAACGTTGAGGATGTTGCGGAAGGCCTTTGGTGATTCTACCATGTCCCAGAAAAATGTTTATAAGTCGTACAAAGACTTCAAAGAGGGTCGGGAACGTGTTGATGAATTGGAGCGCTCCGGACGACCATCGACGTCAACAATCAAAAATCGTCGGTTGACTGTTAGAAACCTTACTGATATGATCGCAATATCAGAAGGATCTGTGAAAACTATTTTGAAAGACCATTTGGGCCTACGAAAAGTCAAATCTCGTTTGGTACGGAAAACGCTCAATTTCATGCAAAAAAACGTCGAGTTGATGTGTGTGAAACAAGCTCAAATGCATAATCTCGGGCGATGAGACTTAGATTTATGCTTACGACCCTGAATCAACAGACCAATCAAGCGAATATCGTGCTAAAGGCGAGGCCAGACCGAAAAGAGCACGTCAAAGTCGTTCAAAAATCAAGGTTATGATGACAGTTTTTTTTTGATTTTCGTGGTGTGGTGCACTATGAATTCCTTTCACCTGGCCAAACTGTTAATAGGGAATATTATTTGAGCATTATGCGTCGTTTGCGTGAAGCAATTCGTCGAAAAAGACCAGAATTATGGGCCAACAACTCTTGATTTTTGCATCACGATAATGCACCGTCGTACACTGCACTCGTTCTTCGTGACCATTTCACCAAGAATTCAACGCATATCGTTCCGCAACCATCGTATTCTCCTGATTTGGCTCCGTGTGACTTCTGGCTATTCCCAAAACTCAAGAGACTACTCCGGGGAACGCGTTTCGAGTCGATTGAAGAGATAAAAGCGGAATCGACGAGGGAGCTCATGGCTATACCGGGAAGGGACTATTTGGCCTGTGTCGAAGATTTGAAAAAGCGGTGGAAATTGATTCAGAATAAAGAATTTTTACTTTACAAATTCACCTTACAGTAGTACGTCTAAAACTATATTACATAGCTGCAATAGAAACGACTTGGCGAATATTGAGTTTTTGTATGAAAAGTTTTATTACTTCTTTTCACTTAAAGCAAGACATTAAAAATGGTTTAAAACATTCTCACGCTTTTTGGGACCCATTCAGATCCCTCACAGAATTTTTTCCAATTTTATATTTCATATGGCAAACATAACTAAAATTGTTTTATTTTCATTTTTTTTTTTAATATTTACTTAACATTTGTTTTTTTTTTTTCTTAACAATTTGAGGACATTATCATAAATTGCGTTATTTCTGGCAGAGAACAAAGTGTTAGGATATCTTTTTATGTATGTGTTTTTCTTTTTTCAGTGTAAGTTGCGTAGTACATAATACATTAACATTCAAATAAATATACTAAATACAGCCTAAATACATAATATATAAATATATATCTTTTTGAATTATATTGTGGATATTGGTGTAAGTGTTCCTGACGGTGGCTGGTGGGGGGAATGGGGAGTGGGGGCTCGAGCAGTCCACTTTAAAAATACAATTGGCCATGCGAACGCAACAGGGAAGCGTACCGTTAAAGTCCTTATAACCAGCACAGCTGGTGGTCAAGGTGTTGACTTTGTAAATGGATGCAGTTCATTTATATAATGTATGATATTTTTTTTTTTTTTTGCCTACGAGTGCGGGGCGGACATGTGTATATATATGCATATGCTGAGGGAGAATGTGCATTACAATACTTCTCATATTCGGTGTATTTGAAAATTTAACGAATTAATTTGATAAATGTTAAGGAAACAATATTCTATATAAGTGTAACGAGCCTTAGATGCGTTTTCATGGCCGCATGTAGAACAGAACAAAGTTAAAATTATGATGGACAAAAGCAGCAGGCTCCCTTAACTTTTGCCCATAATTTGTTTCAGTGCTGCTAATAAAATTGTATAAATTTATCCATACATGTTTCAGTTATTTGTGTGTGTGTGTGTGTGTGTTTTCGAGTGTTAGCTATAAGTACGTGTGTAAGCGCGGTCGCATAATATAGGCTTAACAAGTCTGTTGCTGTGTATATATGTATGTTGTTTCTGCAGTATTAAGTAAATAGGGATTTGGAATGGGATGGGACGTTTAGATGATGTTGCAGTGTTTTTTGTTTTGTTTTGTTTTTTTAGAAGGTATAACCTCCCTCAGGTGCCTTTGGTTGTGTGGCATTAAACTCAAGGGCACCATTTACTTCCTGTGGTGCCAACTCTTGTTCGGCCTCGTCATCGCCGGTATTAAAGTATGTATCGATAATGGCATAGGCCTTTTTATATACCTCTTCATTCTCATGCTGTTGCAATGCTTCCAATTTATCCAAGCCACCAAGTTCTTCAACCATTAGGCATAGGCTCTCAGTGCCGCCCAATTTTGCGGCCAATGCAAATATATTTGCGAGACCAGTTTGTACAACTTTAATGGTGCGAGGATCTTTTGCATCCAATAGATCAATGAATGGTTTCAATATCTTGTAATTTTCAATAAGATCTAAAATCTGTTCTGGTGTACCCGATGTTGTGGTATTTGTAACTGCCCATGCTGCCTCTTTCTGTGCCTTAAAGTCACCTTTCTCTAGTACATGACGTATCTGATGAAAGATGCCTGCATCCAATACAGCTTGTATCTGTTTATGATTACCAGCCGAAATGTTGCTTACAGTCCATGCTGCTTCTTTGACAATGTTACTCTTTGAATGCTGCAGCAATAGGCCCAATTTGGGCAAACCACCGGCGGCAATAACGACATCAGTCTGTCAAAATTAGGAGTAAGACCAAAAGTTAAAAATAATTTATCAATTTGTTATTTGTATGATTGTGTTAACCAACCTGTTGATCTGTACCGGTTACAATATTACCCACACTACGTAATGCTGGTACAATAATACTAGGTTCATCTGTTTGCAGTAGATGCACCAGTCGCGGCACTGCATCCGTATCAACAACAGCTTGTATTTTGTTGTTATCATCGTCAGTGACATATGAAAGTGCCCAACAGGCATCGGCCAGCACCTGAATATCGCTGCTCATCAATAGGTGTGATAATATTGGCAACAAGAGTTTCACTTGCTCAAATGGTGGTGACGGATTCTTATTGCGACACAGATTCGACATTAGCCAAACAATGTTACGTAGAAATGACATGGGAGTTTCATTATTGATTAGACGCTTGATGCCATCGATGACATTATGCTGAATGACAATGTCACGTGCTGCTGCCCCATCGCCGGCAATGTTACCCAATGCCCAGACAGCTTGCTCGGCCAAATTGATTGATTTGGACTGCAGCAAGGCTATAAAATGTGGCACAGCATTTTGCTCGATGACGCAACGTGTTTGTTCCGAAGTGCCCGAAGCAATGTTGGTCAATGCCCAAGCAGCTTCAAATTGCAGCATTGTGCTGCACACGAAAAAAAACCAATTTAAATACGATTCTGGGAGAGAAGGGATCTTCCTTTGAGAGAAGGGATTCACACAACTTACTTGCTAGTATTTTGGAGAAAACGTATACAGATGGGCACAATACCATGGCCAATCATAAGATCAATTGGTGGATTACGTTCGCGACTAAGCATCTTACGTGCCTGTTGCATGCCCAGAAATTGACGTTCTGGATCTTCGCTATTCATGGCAGCAACAATTTCATCGACTGTCAACTGAACCGGCGATTGTCCATTTAGTTCCTTCAGCGGTGAGGTAATATCTTCATCATTGATGTTACGACGCTTGAACATCTGATCTTCCTTCTTTGATTTACGCAACTCAATGGTAACTTCATGACGACGCATGCGCGAATCCTAAACCAATAAGTGAGGTTAAGTACGAATTTACAATTTGCAACAAGAGCAAAAGAGCGACTGCAAACATTTTGAGCCCTTGCTCTATGCATACCTGCGTGTTAAGTGTGTTTGCCTTGTAGTGGCCCTGACGTGAACTGGCATCCGATTTACTCATGTTGAATATTTGTGGGCTTTTTTTTCTGATAATTAAAAAATAAAAATTTGTTTCTGCTACGATAACAAGTGTTGTACAGCTGTAATAAAAATGAAAGCAACAATAAATTAGCACGCTGCGAGAAAATAAAAAGGAAACAGGCTGAGGGGTCAAGGGCTGCTTTGGTTGCCTGCCTGGCTGCCTACACATACACGCACATGAACGAGCGAGTTTTCGTACGCATATACACATGCATGGGCGAGCGCGCGCTCAAAAACGCGTTTGTGTGCGTTTACTTTTGGCACTTCTTTTTTTTTGTACCTTTCTTTTGTGCTTTACTTCTCGTCTACCGTTTATGCGGTCGCTGAACATAGCACAGCCGGCTTTACAAGGCCAAACCAGACGCTGGCGCAACAACAATGCAACAGCTGCGCTGCGTTTAACTGTGCAATTGACGACAGAGATGGAACGCCGCCATTAGCAGGCAGGCTTGCTCCTTTCCTTGCCTTTGCCCTTTGTTCGTTGTTAATTCGCTATTTTAATACCCTCACTGAGTGCATGTTGATTTTTGACAGAAATTTATAAGTACTTTAATGAAACTGCATATAAGCCGGAAGCAGTTTGACTACTACGTCATATAGTTGTCATAGGAACAATCGGCCGCATGCATGAACAAATTTTCTTCTAAAATTGCAAGGGTATGAAATCTTCGGCGCGCCGAAAATAACCTTGCAGTCATCTTGATCTTTTTTTTCCACTTACCTCTGGGTTTTTGGCTGTATATTAAAATATGGTTTACCAAATATATAATATTATAACGAACGTGCAAATTCTGAATTTAGTTTTTTTTTCGGAAAGAAAGTAAATGCAATAATTTTTTTTCTACTATAATCGGAAAATTTAGAACTGAAAATACAAAATTCTGGAGGGTGTTAACACACTTAAAAACGAAATAAAACTGATGATTATTATAACTGTACTGTGTTTAGTCGCAGCGTTGTTCAATTTCAATGCCTGCTTTGAGCACAAAAATGTTCCGTTTTGTTTGAAAGTAGATGCTTGAAATTTCTAGGGATGCTTAAATTGTATCGATATTCATTAAAAGTTTCGAATAATTTATCAAATATTATCACAATATCGATATAGCTTCAATTTTATTGTCATACAGTTACATATATAAGCTGTTAAATAAAGTATTATAAAAAAAAAAAAAAAAAAAATAAAGTGCAATTAAAGTAAATCAATGTAATTAAAAGCTAAACATCTGTTTTGAGTTTTCAGCGAAACTCAAAATAGTTCAGCTGTTAATTGCCATCAGCTGTGAGTTTAGCTTCAATGATCATGCAATAGATGGCGTTATTCTTGTTTTATAAAGAATGACTTGTCGATGTACTAAAAGCAATTGTATTGTCAATATAATAACATAATGAAATATTCCTTAAACTTCGCATGTACCTACATATATTTATAAATATAACGTATTTATAAATTCGATGCTATCACCTCGAAATGATGTCTAGTAAGATTAGTCTAGCATAACCGGCACGCACGCCTGCGATGCATGAATTTACAATCCACACGACATTGGCCACAGCAAAGACACTTACCATCCACATGAGCGGAATCTGCAAAGCATGCGAAGCCAAACGAGCGCCGCGTGTTTTGAAAGTAGAAATTTAAATTTGAATTTAATTTCTGGTTTAATTATAGCACTTTACGGTTAATTCAGATTGCGCAGTAATAATTATAAGCAATAAATAAATAAAAAAAAAATAAGTAATAATTATAGTATTATTTTTAAATATTAATTTGCGCATTGCTTGCCAAAAAATTAAATACATATTTTACATTTTCTCTATCACTAAGATTAGATAAAAGTTAATAAACTTATATTGAGATTTTTTTTTTCTTCAGTTCATCTTAACAAAATTTTAATCGCAATTGTTTAACTATTTAACCAATCCAATTTTATTATTTTATACTTACATTGTTTTAATTTTACAAATTTAAAGTTGTATTTTTTTTAATGAAATAATTAATGTTTGATTTGATTTTGTTTCTGTTTGAAATTATTTTCATGGCATTCTAAATTCTAAACTGAATCGTAGAAAATGTCAAAGTGAAGTGAAGTGAAGTATCAATGAAATTCGTATTCAAAGTTCTATGAATCTGAAACTAAATTCGAAATTTCAGAGAGACAAAAAGACTTTAATGAACTTTGGCAACGACTAAATAAATTCAATGTGTAAATAATTGAATTAAATTGTAGAAAATTTTTCAAATAAATTCTAAGAAGTTTTCAAGGTAAACAATTTTTGACACCGTGGAAAGTGAAATAAAAAAAAACATTAACATTTTTTTTTTTATAAATTTTTTTAAGGCAATTTTTATTTGAGGGAATAAAAAACAAAAAATTGAAGAGTTCTCAAAATCACAATCTGAATCTCTAGTCCGATTTCTTCTCTTGCTCCTTGTTGTCCTCATTGACGGGAGCTGGTGCTGCTGTAGTGCTGTTACTAGTTTCCTGCTGTGCCGAACGTGCCTCAACTACATCAGAATCGGAATCGTCAGAAATTGGGGCTGGTGAAGCAGATGGATAAGGAGGGAATTGCTGATCCTGCGGGTAAACCTGCTGCTGCTGCTGTTGATCCTCTGATGGCTGCTGCTGCTGTTGCTGACCCTCAGAGTAGTCAACAGGCGTCGGCTCCTGTTCCGGTTGACGTGGAGCCTCAACAATCTCGCTCTGGTCTTGATCTGGCTGGTAGAACTGTTGCTGCTGCTGCTGCTGTGTCGCCTGGAAGAGCTGCTGCTGCGGGTAATAGATGGGTGCTGGCAGTACAGCGGGTGCTGGAGCAGCGGAAACAACAGCTGCAGATGGATGAGACACTACAGCTGGAGCAGCCGACACACTCACAGCTGGCGCCACAACGGCGGCAGCGCGTGTTGCCACCAATGGCTCACGCTGCACTACAGCATTGAATCCATTGATATCATCGGCAGTGTAGGTAACGGTACGCTTATAACCATCGGCATCCAATACACTATAAGATCCAATAACATTGCCACCATCGCGACTCTCTACTTGACTCTTGATATCGCCGGTAAGAGAATCGTGCACACCATAAGAGAAATCATAACGTGGCGACGACTCCAACTCCACCTGTTTGACCACTGGGACGGGCACAGCTGCGGGAGCTGCATAAGTTTTAACAACAGGAGCAGCAACTGCAGCAACAGGAGCAGCATGAACAACTGGTGCAACTGGTGCAGCATGAACAACTGGTGCAACTGGTGCAGCATGAACAACTGGTGCAGCATGAACAACTGGTGCTACGGTCTTGACATAGGAAGTGGGCAGCGCATAGGATTTGGTATAAATGGGAGCCGCTGCTTGTGGATGATAAACAGCAGCTGGTGCCGCATGATAGACAGCGGGAGCTGCCTGATAGGTAGCATAACCGGGATGGAAACCGGAATAAGTTGCCGCAAAGCCTCCAAAGCAGCTGCCGGCTAACGCCAACAGCGAGAGAGCAGTCAAAAACTGAAAGAAGATCGATGAAAATGAAACGTTATTAACAACAGAGACGATAAAATAAAGGAAAAAATTAAAGAAAATGTTTCACAATTTTAATTCATATTTGAAAGTCTACTGAAAATTAAAATTAAATAAAATTAAAATTAATAGCTTTGAAATTTATTTAAATTTGATTTTAATTTAAATTTAATTTGAATTTAATTTAATATTTTTAATTTTAATTGAAACTTATTTGATTTTATTTATATTGAGTTTGAAATTATTCGAATTGAATTTGAAATAATTGAAATTTTATTTGAATTTATTTAAATTAAATTTGAATTTAAATTCAATTTGATTTTTCTTTTATTTAATTTGAATATATTTTCTTTAAATTTAATTTGATTTTTTTTTTCAAATTTAATTGAAAATTATCTAAAATTCATGAATTTATTTATATTTATATTTAATTTAAATAATTTTTTTTTTTTAAATTTTATTTGTTTATTGCAACTGTCCAAGCGTTCCAAACAGTTGTTATTTTTTTTTATCCTTTTTATCCGTTGAACTTACTTGATTTGCCATTTTGCTTTGAATATTGTTACGCGAGATACGCGGATAAACACACACACAGACACAAAGAGAGAGCAAGAGACAGACACACGCACACTAAATATGCAAATTGTCGAATACGACGCGTTGTTTATTTTTTTGCTGAACGATTTCGTTTCGTCCTCGTCGCGACAGTTGGCGACGATGTGAGCGACGTTTTGGTAATGATGCGGTTCATGGTGTCTGCATGTCACTTTATATGGATCGCGTGAGACTCGAGTGGGTCTAGAATTAGCCTCAAGCACAGCACAGCACAGCTTAGCCCAGCCCAGCCCAGGTCTGGCCAGTCAGCCATTATAGTCTGTGTAATGTGTTGGCCCATTGCACCCACACGCTGACAACGTGCCAAAACCGGTACAAAGATACAAAACTATATCATCGATATGTCATGTCACAGTTGCCATTTGCTTCAGTTGCCAGTTGCCAGAGGTTGACAATTGTGACAATTGAACAATTGTCACAAGCAAATACGAAGAAAAAGAAAAACTAGAAACTGGTTTTTTTTTTCTATGATCTTCGTCTCCATTTCAATCTCCATCGCCATCGCCATCTCGAATTTTGTTTATGATTTTTCAAGTTCAAGCACTTTGAGGGCGCTTCCTTGTTGTAGGCCTAGCCTAGAGCTAACCATTATTTAATTAAATTCATTTCAATATTTAATATTCAATTGTACATTTTCTTAATTCAAGCCAATTCTTTGTCCATTACATAACATTGTTGCTTTTTGCACTTGAAAATTAAAAATTTATTGCGTTCAGTGTTGTCAACACTTTGTGAACGATTGAGGAACTGTTCATCAAATAGAGATGAACGCGTGCTTCAATTTCTTATTGAGCACGAAATGTGAAATGTGCAAAATAAATGAATGAAATGTTAAGTAACGAATCATGTTGAAAATTAAATTTGCATTGTTTATTATAAATATAATAATGACAATAAATATTATAATTATCTAAGGACAATCTCTTATTGTTGTTATTGTTACAAATACTTCAAATGTTGTCATTGCAACGTTATTAATTTCTTTTATTTACATATAAAAAAAAAATTGTATGCATAAGTATTTCCGTGAATGAGAAAATAATAAAAAAAAAACATAATTCACCATTTTAATTAGAGATGACATACGATATATATCGAAATATTACAAAATCTAAAAAACTATAAAATATTTTGCGCACTTTTTGATCGTAACAATCGTTTCCCTTGCATCGTGCTATACTACATCATAACACGTGCCCAACTCTAGTAAGGCAACAAAACTATCGTCATCCCTTGCCCGTTCGTTCCCTTTGCTAACTTTGTTCACTTTGCTTGTTGTTTAGGTGATTTGTCAGCGTACTGTCTGTCAACACCTTTGGCTCTTTTTGGCTGCTCTACTTCGTTTTGCAGCCGTTACCCGCTCCCCGTTGCCCGTTGTTCACCTGTCTGTCCCAACGTCTCGCGTGTCGGTCCATTTTGTATGTCAAGCAAGGTTTGCTTCATTTGCAGCATGAGTTTTAGTTTTAGTTTCTGTTTCTATTTCAGTTTCGTTAACTGTTTCAATTTCAATTTCTGTATCTGTTTTTTTTTTCTTTATGTTTTTTTTTTTTATTTTTGTTTTGAAGAGAATGTGTATTATTTTGTTCCATTTTCGTATTGTGTCCATGCCCCAAATGCCAACATTGACTTGTTTTCAGTTTTATTTTTCCATTTATTTATTTATTTATTTTTTTTCGTCGTCTTGTTAATTGTTGCATTGTTGTCTTATCAATGTACAATAAATATATAGTACAATATATTTATATATATTCGTAAAACTTTAATCAAAACAATACTTGAAAGAGCTTAAAAATAGTTGTATGTAAATAAATAAGAATTACGAGCACTTTAAATAAATTAATTAACTTTTATTTGTATTTTGTAATAAGCTAAAAACTTATTTAAAATTATGTTAACCTATTTCATGTATTCAATACTTTTCTTATTGAACTCAAATATTTTTCAACAAATTTTTTTCTATAATCTAAAAATTGTTTCTCAAGTTTTACTCAACAATATTGCAATATTATTTAATTTTTTCATTTTATTTTTTATTTTCTCTTGTTGCTTAAGAACAAGTGAAAGTTCAAAAAGAAATTCTAATATTCTTAGAATCCAAAATCTATTATTATAGGAATTACCTTCGAAAGGGCTTTACAATAATAACCAAACAATATTTGTACATAATTGGCTGCAATTTTAATTGAAAATTCGGTTTCATTAAGTACAAAAGATTGAAGGTTGACCAAAGTATACAACAAGTAGACAAAGAAATACTAAAAAAAAAAAGGTTTTTCCTATTTAAAATGGGAAAGGAAACTGAAATGTTGTCAACTCATTTTGTGGTCAAAAAAAATAATGTAATTAAACTCAAAACAAATTCAAGGAATTTCGAGCCTATTCGTATTATTAAATCTTTCAAGGCATCTTTTTATACAACATTTTGTTTTATTCGTCTTTTCTTTTTAGTAATTTTGTTCGTCCGTTTTTTGTTTTGATATCTTACGAGTTCAACACTTAAAAGACAAACGTTTCCCATTCAGTTGAGAAAAAAAAAAAAAAAAAATTAAAAGTGCGTGAAGCGTTTATAAGTCGATTTTGTGTCTCGTTCAACTCTGTGGAGGTTGACGCATTCTATTCGAAAAGACTATTAAAGGCCAATTACTATGTCCAGACACGTAACCCCAGACACATAAAGATGCGTAGGCAGAAGCAGAGGAAGAAACAGAGGAAGAGACAGAGTCAGTGACAGAGACAGAGACCAACTGTAAAGAGTAATGGTAAAGAGTAGAGAAGCATAAGATGGATGACGTTTGCTATATAAACAAAAAAGTGAATTGTCAAAAGTTTGAACTTGAATTGAAGACCATTAATTGCGGATATATCATGATATATAAAACAAACAGTAGTGCTGCGAAGCGGAGAAAGTTGTGAGTATTAAATATTAAAAAAATATGCATCATAAATTAAATTTAAATAAATTAAATAAATTTAAATAAATATAAGTGAATGAACTTACATTTTATTTTATATTTTTAAATATTTTTTTTTTATATATATAAATAATTTTTAAATTATAGATTAATGGAAATCGTATGTGTTTATTATTATTATATATATATATATATATAATTTTTTAAATTACAGATTAATTGAAATTTTATACATTTATTTTGCCTAAGAATCTTTTAATGACATCGATAAATTCGATACGAAAAATCAACTTGATGGCGTTGCGATGATGCGTTTAATGCACGAAGAAATTATTGCACATCTCTAGTTTATTATGACAATTTGATTTAGCAACGAAGCGCAACGCAAGCAGTGAAAATGTTCATTAAATCGTAAGTGTTAACTGTTTCTTATTTTTATTTACATTTATTTATATTTATTTATTTTTTTGTTCGTTTTTTATTGGGAATAAAGGAAGCTGGCGGTAATGATTACCACTAGGCATATCAAATGGCAAAAAGCAAACGGCAGAATAACGGTAACGGAAATTGCGGTAACGGAAATGCAACGAATCAAAGTGGTATGTAATGAGTGCAAAGTGAGTACACTCATTCGGCAAACTCGGCACAGGGTGCACTTTGACATTTGACAAATACTTAACACTATTTGCCTGGCTTAATAAACTCGTTTTCGTTGACTTTTGCCGCCACAAAACGAACGCTGAACTGTGCAAGTGAGTGAGGAAGGGACAGAGAGAAAGAGAGAGAGAGAGAGAGAGAGAGAGAGATGAAGAAGTGAAGAGAAATTGCCACCAAGGACTACAGATGCTACAGATGGAGAGAAGTGCAAGTGAAGAAGCAGAACAAAAGACGTGTGAAGAGCAACGTGTAGGACGTGGGGCGAAGACTGGTGATGGGTAACGGGGAGCTGGCTCTTTGCTTTGCTGTGTGTCGGGCTGTAAAATGGCAAAGATACGACGACTACGGCGGCAATGATTGATTGCACGTTAAAGCTCGAGAGCATCACATCATTTCCTTTTTACACTTGACAGGAAATGCATTTTTAGCTAGCGAAATGAGCAACGTATGTGTAAGCGGCAAGTGCGAGCAAGCACGAGCTACAGTTTGAGAGTATGACACACAGAGAGAAAAAGAGAGAGAGAGAGAGAGAGAGATAGATATATATAGATGAAAGTGAGGTAAAGCAGCAGTAGATAGTGTTGGTCCAACGAGATACTCAAATCACGGCAAGTGGCGTAAAAAGGTAACAGCTCTGCATAGCCTAGTAATTGTACGACGGGCAAATACCCTTTAACTAATTTATGAAATATAAATATTTTCAATAATTTCAAATAGTGCAAAAAATATAAAAATATAAAAAACTGAAATATATTTGTACAAGCTATAATTGGCAGTTGAAAAGCAAAGTTAACCCATTGACTGAAGATTTACAGGGTATAAACAGGGTATAAGTGGGTGGCACTAGCAAATGCACTCGACGGCAGTTCCACAGACAATTTACACAAAAATCACACAAATACCTGAACATTTTCTATGTATATATACTTTGCCTGTATATAGCTATGACTATGTGTGTGTGTGGACATTGAGCAAGGCATTGAAATGGAAATGCTGTCAAGGTTTTCACAGTTCTCTCTCGTGCTCTCTCTCTCTGTATCTCTCACTTTTTCTCTGTTTTCAATGCTCTGCTTGTTCTAAGTTTAAGTAAAAATTTTTATTGATTTTTTTTTGCTGATTTAAGTTGAAAACTTTCCATAAAGTGAATATGAAACAGGAACTGAAATAGTAATAGAAATAATAATAGTAACAGAAAAGTTCTTAAACTTAAATCAAATCAAATTTAAGCCAATTAATTGACAAAGCGTTAAATATTTGTACATACATCTGCAAAGATATTAATCAATATTTCTCTCATTATCGCATTGACAGGCAAATTGAGGCTGATAAACACCTTTCCGCATTCAATGAATGAACAAACAATTCATTCAATGGGCCGCCGCCATGCTATATAATTGCCAGACAGTCAAACTGAACAATCGCTTAAGATAAACGAGCTGAGACGAAATTCTAAGCAAAACATATTGTGAATGTGCTCAGAGTGAAAGAGAGAGAGGGGAGACAGAGACAGCGATACAAATATAAGCGCAGCAAATAATCCATCAAAATTGGCGTTGAAACAGAAATCCAAATATATCGAAAGGTATATATAGACAATGATAAAGATAAAGATATAGATACATATGCGCATTCAATATACTAAAAGTTAGATTTATGCAAAGGCAATTAATGTGAAATTATTGTACGGAAAAGTTAAAGCAGCATAACTTTAAATTTAAGTATATAAGAATTTCAGTATATATATATATATTGCAATAATATAAATAATATTATATAAGCTCAATTTGCTAAGCTAAACGCCACCCACAGAGCGTCAAAGTTCTTAGATCGATCAAAAGTCTAGCGACAATTGCGACTATGAACAATGAAATTAATCAATTTGACAATTTGCGATTTTCGATTTGAATCGAAATGGCGTCAAATAAAATTAACTTTGAAGTGCGCAAACATGATTTTAAGCTTGATATACATATACATATGTATATATATATCTGTATCTGTATCTGTATATATATATATATATATATATATATATATATATATTATTTTATCGTCTCTTGTCGCCGACTAAAGCTTGAAAGATTATGCAATGAAAAGGAGTCCAAAGCGACCGATGAGCGATGACGTCTGTTTGTCGACTCTGACGCCCACACACACACACACACACACACATACACACATTGTACTATACACATACACGAGGGCTAATTATAAAGTTGCTAAGCGGATTTGTTCCACACTTCTAACTGGTTCTCAACTCTCTAGCTGTGATTTATAGCCAAATGGCAAACGGCAAACATTGGACTCTTAAGTAGCTTAACATAAGTAAATAAAAATACAAAAAAAAATAAGAATATAAACAATAAAACATAAATAAATGCAAAAAAAAAAAATATATTATATACAAATATTAACATAATATTCAATTGTTTAAACAGTTGTTACTGCTCGTACACAATGTCTTAACTATGTCAAAAGATCTTCACATATAACAAATTGTAAGAAATTTTCATCATTTTGTACAAAGTTCGAATATAATTTTCCATACGATTCAATATATTGCATTATAATTTGGAGCATTTAAATATTTGAACTGATCGCAAATTGTATGTCAAAAAAATTTAACAAATTTGGCACAGAAATAAATAAAAACAGAAACTTTTGTTATTGAAACTATTTGCATAAGCAATTAGTTCAACTTACTAACAATTGCTATAAAAATGTAGCATAATGGCAGAAGATTATCATTCAACAATTGCATCTCATCGATCAGTAGATATAGATAGAGACTGATGATGAGAAGCTTTACGATTATCCTGAGCTGTGTTGTGCTCGGCATATTCTTTGCCTATGTGCCAAGAAGTGAAGCTGTCACCTGCGCAGATGATCCCACAGATCCAGCTTGCGTAGACTGTACTGCTCTGCCCGAAGATCCCGAGTGTACGACAACAACAACAGAGGCAACAACAGCTGCTGCTGAGGAGACAACAACAGCTGCTGCTGGTGAGGAGACAACAACAGCTGCTGCTGGCGAGGAAACAACAACAGCAGCTGGTGGCGGGGAGACAACAACGGCAGCAGGAGGTGGCAGTGACTGTCCTAGCGGTGGCAAGAAGAAGAAGATCAGAAAGACTGTCAAATGGCGTAAAACTAGAAGACCCGGAAAGAAGATCATCAAGAGACGTCGTCAAGGCAAAGACAAAAAGAGTTGGTTAAGCAAAGGCAGCAATGGAAATGCGACGCCAAGAAGAAGTGGTGGCCGCAGAGGAGGCCGTGGTGGCAGACGTGGTGGTCGTGGTGGTCGAGGTGGACGTGGCCGAAGATCTGGTTAAACAAAGGAAGCGACAAATAGAGATAATGGATAATGCATAAACTAGAATTCACATGGACAATTGAGAAGCGCAACGAATTTATATTATTATTATTATGATTATTTTTAATCAAATAGATTTAAGTATTTTGTTAATTAATTAAATGAAAAATATTTATCATATTTCTAAAATTTTTTTTTATTTTTATTTAAAATTTAAAAATGTAGCTATTTAATTTTTAAATAATTTGGAAATTATAATAACAGTAATATTTTTATTTTATTCCCTATTCATAAGTCTATAATCTCTATGTAAGTCGTAACCAGCCGTATCGGACCAATATATCATATAGTTGCCATAGGAACAATCGGCCTAAAATTGAGTATTTGTATAAAAAGTTTTCTTTTAAGACTTTAAGGGCATGAATTCTTTGGCCCGCCGAAGATAACCTTGATTTTTTGCTTATTATTTTTATTTATTATTAATTATTTTCTATAAAAAAACACAATTTTACAAAACGAATTTAAATTTTCGTTCTTTAAAAATGTAAAAAAATACATTTTTTTAAATAAAAATTAAAAAACAAAAACAAAAACCCCAAAAAAAATTTGGTTTTGAATTATGGAAAGGGAATTTAAATTTCACTTAAAAAAAATAATAATAATTTGGGAGCAAGAAATGTCAAAATCATTTGAATTTCAGTCTAAAATACTAGGCGATCAGAAAATAACAGAAAGTCGAAGTCTGTGATTTGATTCGCTCTTGCAGTCGTAACCGAAATGTAAATTTTTAATTTTCGCCCGTCTACTTGATGCTAGCTTCTGATCGTAGCAGGACAAGTTAACTTTATAGACCTAGCATTAAGTTTATAGACCTAGCATAATAGTGTAATTAACATAGTACTGTTAGTAATATAAGACTGAGCATAGTAATGCTATTAACATTAACATGGCTGCTGAGCGTGGTGAGCGTGAGAAGTCAGTCGATAGTACAATAGCATAAGGTAACGATCTTATTGTTATTTGGAGTAGAAGTGCATTGGTCACCCTACATGATCGCCTAGTATATTAGCCTGAAAATTCAATGATTTCGTAATTTTTGTCTCTGAAGATATTTGCATTTTATTTTTCGATCTCCAGTAACGGAAATTCAAATACATTTAATTTCTGCCAAAGATAACTTTAATTTCTTGTTTTAATTTATATTTATATATGATATATTTATATTTTCAATTATTTTAGTTAGTTATTTATCTAAATATTTTAAATTTTACGCTTTTGTTTAGTTTAGCGATGTATTTTTATATATTTTAGCTGCTCACGTCTTTTAATTAAAAGCAATTTTGAACATGTCAAACAACGTCAACGCACAGCATAAAATATTTTACATGGCCATAAAATACGCGTCGCTCAACTTCTACTTCACACTTTGTGTCTCTCTCTCTCTCTCTCTTTCTGTCTCTCACTCTCTCCTGCTGTGTTGCACAGTTGTGCTGCTAATTCCTGTGCTGTTCGCTGTTCGGATGTATGCCGTAACACGTATACGACGCGTGGGCCAGAAGCAGCTGTTAAAGTGTCAACAAGTTGATGACGAGCACGAGTGTGTCGCCAGTGTGGGCGTGGCTAAGGCAGTATATGCTTACAGCCAGACTGCAGCATTAAAACACAACAAGAACAACAGCAGCAACAACAAGAACAATATAAAAACTCAATCAATATGCAACATTGTCAATATTTGCAACGATTTTCATACACTCGACGTACGATGTACAATACTTGATGTTCGATGCTCGATGCTCGACTCTCAACTCTCTTGACTAGAGTCGATTGGTCGCTTCTTCGCTAAACTGTCATTGTTTGACTATTTGCTAGACTTGCCTCTGCTGCCCCAGTCGCAAGGCTTGTTGCTGGTTGCTGGTTGCACGTTGCAGGTTGCAGGTTAAACAGCAGCACCGGATGTCGACGCCGGCTGTCGAGTGGCAACCAAGTGGCAACTAAGCGCCAGAGTTAGTCCAAGAGCCCTACAAATTTTTAGGCATTAGCAAAGTGTTGCTACTGCTGCTTGTCCTTTTCTTTCTCTTTCTCTCTCACTCTCACTCTGTCTGTCTGTCTGTCTGTCTGTCGCTTTTATTGTTTTCTCTGCACTTGCAACAATGCCAACGGCATTTTTCAATTGGGCGTCGATGTCAACATCAGCATGGGCGTGGCAGCCAGACATAGATGCAATCAATGCTCACAGTTTATCATTGTTATTCTTGTTGTTGTTATTGTTGTTGTTGTTGACACTCAATACAATCAGAGGCCAAAGCAGCATAGATGATAATGATGATACTGATGATGCTGATGATGCTGATGCCTCGTATATGTCAGGTGTCGCATGTCCCTTGACATGTCTGCATAACAACTGAATGAGAATGAAATTAAATGTAAATACATGTATTAAGCTTTATATTAGTATGTGTGAGAATTTATACATATTATTTAACATTTGACTTTAATGAGGTTTGCATTTATTGTAGCTGCAGCTAATCGAAGTCATGTCCCATTAAATGAGACTTTTTACTACTAACATATCAATTTGATGTTTAATAACTATTAATAACAATAATAATAATTATTATTGTACGCTTACATATAATTATTAATCTTTACGTTTCAGGACATTTAAGATAAGGTGCTGCGAAAGACAGCAGTATCATCGACATGAACATATGCAGATTAAGAACTCTATGGAGTGTTGTTCTTACCGCACGTATTAAGGAAATTGATTACATTTTACCACTAAGCAAATAATATATAGGGGCGCCAAACAGCGGAAAAGTGGCAACTCTTAACATTTGTGAGCCAATAACAACAATAATAAAAAAAAATTAATAAATTTCTTATTACAAAATATATACAATTTTTACTTAAGGGAAGAAATTAAGGAAATTTGAATTTCCGTTACAGTTGGGAGTACCAAAAAAATATGATAGAGCAAAATCATTTGATTTGATGTGAGAAATACCAAGTGAACAGAAACTTACACAAAATAGCAGAAGTCAGAAATTAAATTTTTTGAATTTCCGTTACGGGAGAGGGAAAAATAAAATGCACATAATTTCAGAGTCAAATGACAAAATCATTTGATTCTCAGCAGAAATCAGAGACAGAAAATAGAAAACAGTAACTACACCAAATTATTTTAACATTTAAATTTCTTTTAATTTTAACCCGTCTACTTTCTGCTAGTTTCTGTTCCCCTAGTAGTTGGGTCTGAAAATTCAATGATTTGGACATTTTTGGTATTGACTTGACTTGCATTTCCGTCCCTTTGTAACTGAAATGTAGACTCAATTAATTTCTGCTTATGGCACATTAAGATCAAAAATGGTTTTGCATCACATAGATACTTTTGTATTTTAAAGATACTTTTATATCTTAAAGAAACTTTTATATCTTAAAGATACTTTTGTATCTTAAAGATACTTTTGTATATTAAAGATATTTTTGTATCACAAAGATACTTTTTTATCCCAAAAATACTTTTATTTCCCGAAGATACTTTTGTATCTTAAAGATATTTTTGTATCTCAAAGAAACTTTTGTATATTAAAGATACTTTTGTATCTCAATGATACTTTTATATCTTAAAGATACTTTTATATCTGAAAGATACTTTTATATCTGAAAGATACTTTGATATAAAATGAAAGTCATGTCGATGCCAGAAACGTAGAATTTTCAGTCTGAACTACTAGGTGAACAGAAACTAGCAGAAAGTAGACGGGTGAAAATGAAAAGAAATTCGAATGTTAACATTAACAGTAATATCCCAAAATGTTAACATTAACATTAACAGTAACATTCCAAAAAATTAATTGGTGAAATTCGCCTGATATTTCTCACATCAAATCAATTGATTTTGCTCTAACATGAACTGCATATTTTTTGCAATCCTAGTTGTAATGGAAATTCCAATTTTCTTAATTTCGTCCTACACGTAAAAGGCATACATTTTTTTAAATACAAAATGTATTAATTTTTTATTATTATAATTTTTTATTTTGTTTATTTCCAATATTTCTACGAATTTTTACAAAATGGCATTATTGAATATTGATACATTGTATTATACTAATTAATTAATAATTAATACTAATTACATTTTTTGTACATAAATATATCATTTATAAAAAGCAAATTGATTTTTAATTATGGGAGGAAAAAAATCAAAAAATAAGAATCAATGGATTTTCAAAATTATAGAAAATATAAATATACATATATATAAAGTATATAAAATCAAATATAAATTTCCGTAACCAGAGCCAAAATCTACGAATTTTCTGCATAAAATACCAGGCGAACAAAATCTAGCAACAAGTAACTGCACGAATTTATTTTGCTGTATATTAACAGGGCTATGCTGATAACAGAATTTTAAAATCCTTCTTATCATAGAAATTGTTTTTTTTTTCATTCGAAATTTCTAATAAAACAAATGTCCGTAAATTCTTTTTAGTTTCATCTAATTAGTAAACTTAAAAAAATCTTTACAGTTTGATTTTGATTAGTTGAAAGTGCTGATATAATATCATTTTATATTAAATGTCGAAAGAAGTTTTAAATTAAATTTAAATTTTTGTTAGATGAGAAAGAAAACTTTTAAAACTTAAATTGAAAAATATTTTTTTGTATTATTATTTTTTATAAAATATTTAACAAAACTTAACTTAATGGTGAATAAAAATAGAATAACAGTGTCAGTTCATTAGTCTAATGAGTTGTCAGTTATCGTCGCTTGTCAGTTATCGATTATTTTACAAATAAATTAACCAGATCGTTGTCCTCGTCCTCTGCCTCCACGACCTCTGCGGCCTCCTCTTCGCTTGGGGGTTACATTTCCATTGCTATTACCATTGTTGTTGTTGTTGTTGTTGTTGTTAGTGCTGCCTCCTTTGCTGAACCAACTCTTTTTGTCTTTGCCTTGACGACGTCTCTTGATGATCTTCTTTCCGGGTCTTCTAGTTTTACGCCATTTGACAGTCTTTCTGCTCTTCTTCTTCTTGCCACCGCTAGGACAGTCACTGCCACCTCCTGCTGCCGTTGTTGTCTCCCCGCCACCAGCTGCTGTTGTTGTCTCCTCGCCAGCAGCAGCTGTTGTTGTCTCCTCACCAGCAGCAGCTGTTGTTGTCTCCTCAGCAGCAGCTGTTGTTGCCTCTGTTGTTGTTGTCGTACACTCGGGATCTTCGGGCAGAGCAGTACAGTCTACGCAAGCTGGATCTGTGGGATCATCTGCGCAGGTGACAGCTTCACTTCTTGGCACATAGGCAATGAATATGCCGAGCACAACACAGCTCAGGATAATCGTAAAGCTTCTCATCTTCAGTCTCTATCTATATCTACTGATCGATGAGATGCAGTTGTTGAATGATCATCTTCTGTAGACTTGCTACATTTTTATAGTAATTGCTTATAATCCGAAATTAGATCAATTGAATTTAATTTCAATATTGAAAGTTTTCATATTATTTATTCAGCTGTTTTATGTACTTAATATTTATACTAATTTATTGAGAGACAATGAATGAACTAATATTAGAATGTGTCAAATAAATAAATTGGAATTAATAGTCAAAAAACAACTTATCATTGTTGATATTTTTCTTGTTTTTGTTGACACTCGAAATAATCAGAGACATGCCGTAGGAGTTTAGATGATAAAGATGACGATAAAGATGCTAATGAATTTATATAATATATTTATTATTAACTATTATAAATTTCTATTATTATAATTATTATTTATTATTATCATTTATTTATTTTCATATCGTTTTAACCATTAAGAGCATAGTAATTATTTTATCTAAAATATCCTTAAGTACATGTTAGCGCATCATTTATATAATTCTTCTATTTATTTTCTTTTATTTGCAGTACTTCCAAGATTGGCTGCTGTCAAAGATCATTGTCATATGTGCATGCACATTGGGGACTCTATAGAGCGTCTTTGTTTTTCTCACATTCCAAAGCAATTTCAATATATTTGCCATAAGTTCATTTTTACAATTGAAACTTACATTTTATTGTGTTGCTTGATTACGATTGTTATTTTTTAATTTAAATAATTAATTAATGATTCATTTAATTAAGAAATATAAATTACCGTCATCAATGAAAGAAAAAACAAAAATAATTCAAATCATTATCAAACATTTATTATGAAATACAAAGCGAACAGAAGCTAAGAGCAGATAGCTCCACGAAAAAATTTAATTCTATTTGAAAAAAAAAGTATAGCTGTGCAGATTAATGTATATTAACAGCGATAACATCCTGAAAGTATGCTTTACTTTTAAAATTTGAAATTTTGCAGCTGCTAGCATCTGTTCATCTGGTATTTCATGATGAAAATTAGTTGATTTTGGCATGTTTGACATGTTTGGCTGTTTTTACGATTTTACTGGTAACAGAAATTTAAATTCATTCACTTCTTGATCTTCAATATTACATTTAATTTAACCATGTAGACCATCCTATAGTTTCCACGCTCCTTATGATTTAGTCAAATTGGAGATTACAATCTTAAATGTGATTAAAAAATTACAATTATTTTCAATAAGCTTTACTTATTTACTTTTTAACTTTTTTACTTTAGATCATCGATACCTCACATCTTAAATAGAAAAATTCTTTATTTTACCGTCATGAACAATTACAGTTACTCAAGAAAATACAACTCTCAAAATTGAGGAACAGCTACTATAAGGAGTATTATCAATTAACTTACCTTGTTGTCTCGGGTAATCTTTTATTTTGTGTTCAAGATTTAAAATGACCTCGTACGACTAATTCAAATTTCATGCAGAGACTTAGCACGTATATAATCCGAACGGCCAACATGCTGGTCCACTAGGACCACAGCAAGTGGAACCGCAGGGGCTACAGCACCCATTCCCAAAACATGGTGAACAGCTGTTATACACAGCTGGTCCACATGGTCCAAAAGGTCCATAGCCATAACTGCCACAACCGTATCCGCACATTTTATTTATGTTGGACAAATAATTTGTTTCAGATAAACGTTGTTGGTGCTACAAAATCAAAAGAAAAAAAATATTAAAAACTTTTACCAAAAATATTAAAAATAAATTACAGTTCATCAATAAATAATTTATTAAATATTATTTGACTGTTAGATTGTTAAATTGAATATATGTAGCTTATTATATAACCAGTACCTGTAGCTCGATCTGATCAAGATGAATGTGTTCTAAATTCTAACTACGAAGTTGTTTGCAAAGAAATAAAAACATTGAACTTTAGGCGAAGCCTTCTTTGATCTTTAGCACAAATTCAAAATCTAAATCAACAGACAGACTCGGCAGTCATTTTGAACATTGATGAAACTTGATTTTTTTTTATTTTTTAATTTTTTAATTTGACTATTATTATAAAGAAAATAAATTAAACGACTATTCTAAATGTTCCCAAATGTTTTTCAATGATCAGCTAATCTATAACCAGTTACTGGGGTTCTTAAAGCTGTTGGGGCCATCACTTCCGTAAATTAATTATATGAATATATACTTAACATTGTCTGATTCTTCAATCTTAGTACGATAATTACGATACTAACATTCAACTTCCTGCCTATCGTAGTAGACTCTTACTAATTAACCTGCCGTCCCTTTCTAACCGAAGAACTATGCTTGGTGTGATATGCCTGCACAATGGCAAAATTGACTCTCCTGATCAAATTTGTCAGATTAAGTTGACAGTTCCGGTCAGAAATACTAGAAAGAATTATCTTTATGCTTTATGCGGTCGGTTGGGCTGTAGGTGGACTGTATTCTGCTCGGGTTCGCTCGTTAACCTTGCTCAAATGTCGTTACTAAACAAAAATCCTGTAAGTTTAAGCCGGATAAAAGTTGCAAGTTGCACTGAGCCACACGCCTTTTAAGTTGGAGAAAAAAAAAACACAAAGATATTGTTCCTGTGTGTGGGGTTAGAACCGCAGGAAAGCGTGCGCCATAGAGTGTGGGTGTGGGTGCAATGGAGGGTTCAAAATGGTTTTGATCGATTTGTGGAGGCGGTGGTGGGCGTGGCAAAAATCAAAAATAAAATTGATCTGCCTGCAACTAATACATGCTCTTGTAGTCTCCGAGATCTGTGTGTTCATGCTCCAATCGACTCGGCTATTGATCCTGAGTCACAATAGTCACTTTATGGGGTCGGCCACGCCTCCTTATGGGTGTTACATACATTTACCGTCGTAAATGTACCCAACGGGCACCGGATATAAAAAGGATTTTCGAACAGTCTTAAATATTTGAAGTTTCTGCCAGATGTTTAACAAACAAAACTGTTTTTTCATACATAAACATAAACCAAAATTAATATACGCTCTGAATTATATATTCCCACACTTTATTTACTCTATAAGTCTGGTGGTATCTAATACTACGTAGAGGAATAATTGAATAGAATGTAGTTCTGCACAAGTCAATGGATAATGGCTGCTATCCTAATGATTCACAAGGCAGGAAAACCGGCGAAGGATCTAAAGTCATATCGACCAATAAGCCTTCTGCCTTCAGTATCAAATGTGTTGGAGATATTGATTGCCAACGGTATTGAAAGATTTGTAAGCCGAAACAACGCCTTACTGGATCACTAGCTTTGCTTTCGTGAAGGTCATTGCACAGTGAAGCAAATTCACAGGATCGAATGGCAAATTTTGCAAAACAATGACATGTTCTGACATCTTAGTGTCTTTTCGAAGGTCAAATATCTTCTACCAGGACCCTACTATCCTGTTGTTATATCTGGATGGACGTGATTCCAGGGATCAGGGATACCTATTCTGCCCCTTGCCGCTAATCTATTCGTTATTTACTACCGATTCCGTACTATGAGTACCCCTCAGTACCCCTCAGATCTGGTGGATTGCTACAAAGTCTAACTACAAGCGGGTACAATTACTGAAAAATAGAACCCTACGGCAAATTACCTATTGCCCCTGGTATGTACATCCCAAATTTAAATTAAGCAACTTAAAGTAATCAATCCATTTAAATTATGATTAGTGAATGTGTGGAAATATTTGCACCTTACACTAAATGTTACCAAAAATTTTAAATTAAATACAAAAATTTTCAAAATAAGAAAGAAAACTTCAAAAAAATTAATTTTTATTTTAAAGCATTTATTTTTTATTATTATTATTTTCTATAAAATATTTAACAAAATTTAATTTAAGGGTGAATAAAAATAGAATAACAGTGTCAGTTCATTAGTCTAATGAGTTGTCAGTTATCGTCGCTTGTCAGTTATCGATTATTTTACAAATAAATTAACCAGATCGTTGTCCTCGTCCTCTGCCTCCACGACCTCTGCGGCCTCCTCTTCGCTTGGGGGTTACATTTCCATTGCTATTACCATTGTTGTTGTTGTTGTTGTTGTTGTTAGTGCTGCCTCCTTTGCTGAACCAACTCTTTTTGTCTTTGCCTTGACGACGTCTCTTGATGATCTTCTTTCCGGGTCTTCTAGTTTTACGCCATTTGACAGTCTTTCTGCTCTTCTTCTTCTTGCCACCGCTAGGACAGTCACTGCCACCTCCTGCTGCCGTTGTTGTCTCCCCGCCACCAGCTGCTGTTGTTGTTTCCTCGCCAGCAGCAGCTGTTGTTGTCTCCTCACCAGCAGCAGCTGTTGTTGTCTCCTCATCTGCAGCGGCTGTTGTTGCCTCTGTTGTTGTTGTCGTACACTCGGGATCTTCGGGCAGAGCAGTACAGTCTACGCAAGCTGGATCTGTGGGATCATCTGCGCAGGTGACAGCTTCACTTCTTGGCACATAGGCAATGAATATGCCGAGCACAACACAGCTCAGGATAATCGTAAAGCTTCTCATCTTCAGTCTCTATATCTACTGATCGATGAGATGCAGTTGTTGAATGATCATCTTCTGTAGACTTGCTACATTTTTATAGTAATTGCTTATAATCCGAAATTAGATCAATTGAATTTAATTTCAATATTGAAAGTTTTCATATTATTTAGTCAGCTGTTTTATGTACTTAATATTTATACTAATTTATTGAGAGACAATGAATGAGCTAATATTAGAATGTGTCAAATAAATAAATTGGAATTAATAGGTAAAAATGTATTAAATATAATTGGGACACATAGGCTTTAAATATTTTCCAAACAGCTGAAATTTCATTAGACATAAGACAAATATTGAAATCTATTTTTTGATCGATGAATGTTTAATTTTATAATATTTTCCCATAGATCTAGACGTCACAAATTTTAAGTTTGTTTTATATTCGTAGACAAATAAGAATTAAATCTTTGTTTAACTCTATGAAAATGACAAAAATCAATATAAATTTTAAATTCAATTTTGCCAGTTATCAATTTTTCGCAAAAAATTCTGGGAAGCAAAAAAATGATAATTCCCGCCCAAAATTCAATTAGCATTCAAGAATTTTGCAGTTGACTCGCTCGTCGCGACGAATTAAAAGAATTCTTCAGGCAAATAAGCTGCAAAATTTGCATAATGTCTCAATTATGCTGGCAATCACATAACGGTATACACAACGTTAAAACAACAGAAATTGAGACAGATAACAATCGAAGAGAACAAAACACATGCGTACGAAAATATACAAACACATACACACACACACAAAAAAAACAAAAAAACATTCATGTATACATTAACCTAGCTGCGTTTAGAAGTTGAAAAATATTTTGCAAAATGTCTGCTGCTAAATTTTGTACAGAGTTTAACATTCGATGGCAAACTTTTGAATGCAGGAAAAAAGTTTAAATACAGCTTAAATTGTTTTTAAAGTCTAGACAATATGAGAAGTTGTTAGCGTACATACATGCACACATACATACATATGTACATATATACACACAGACTCAATGTACACGCTTTCCCCCGTAAAGTTTACTTAAATTGTAACATTTGCAGCGATCATTGTTTTGTTAGGCGAATGACAAAAATAAATGTAATGCAATAGTCATCTCTTTCACACTCACTAAGCGCAAATTAAAATTGCAGTTTGCAAGTGACAGTCGTTGAGCGTGAGAGAGCGAGAGCCGCTGCAAGAGAGGCAAAATTAGAAATTGAAATTTATTTTACTAGCAACAAAAAAAAAAAAAATATTTTAAAGTTTAAATTTTAAATTTCTATTTTGATAGCGAACAATTGAAATTTGTTGAAATTGAATTAATTTTTGTATTTGTATATTTTTATAGCGCCAGTAGAAATTTTCACCAAAACTATTTGCAATTAACATAAATTTACAAAAATAAATAAACAATAAACAATATGTCAATGTGGTTTTTGTCAGCAATCAGCAATATTTCAGAATCCCTAAAAATAAAATATCATTGAATTCATTAATTATATAGACGTAACACAACGATTGCAAAACTATCTCCCAATATGCCAATTGTACTAAACATGATTTTATTTTCATCGTTGTTGTTGCTGCTGCTGCTGTTGTTGGTATTGCTGTTGCTATTTCAGCGGTTCTCATTTGGATTCAGTTTTGGGAGTAGACAAAGCACAATGGAGTTAATTTCATTTCTGAATTATGACTCAAGGGCAAAATTAACATGGAAATTATGAAAATGGCGTGCAATGAAAAGTGACAGTCGCCACACATATAACAACAACAACAATAACAACAACAATAACAACAACAATAACAAAAAACAACAACAGTAAAATGAGACAACTCATAACATTGCTGTCCACTGTGCTCCAGTTGTGCATACCCTGTAACTAATATTCTATTGGGTAATATGTTTTTTTTTTCATTTTTTTAATACTTTTCATTTGCATTTAGACAATAATTAACAATAACTTATAATCTAGCTTAAATACTTAAACATCTGTGTTATCGGTTATCGCTTATCGCTTATCGTTTGTCCCTGTTACCAGCTCTGTTAACCAAACTTTTTCTCCAAAAAACTCTTTTTGCCTGGGCGACGTCTCTTAATGATCTTCTTGCCGGGCCTAATAGTTCTATTCCACTTGATTGTCTTTCTGCTCTTCTTCCCTCCTCCGCTGGGGCAGTCACTGCCACCTCCTGCTGCCGTTGTTGTCTCTTCATCTGTAGCAGCTGCAGTTGTTGTCTCCTCATCAGTAGCGGCTGTAGTTTCTTCATCAGTAGCGGCTGTTGTTTCCTCATCTGCAGCGGCTGTTGTTGCCTCTGTTGTTGTTGTCGTACACTCGGGATCTTCGGGCAGAGCAGTACAGTCTACGCAAGCTGCATCTGTGGGATCATCTGCGCAGGTGACAGCTTCACTTCTTGGCACATAGGCAATGAATATGCCGAGCAGAACACAGCTCAGGATAATCGTCAGGCTTCTCATTATGTTTACAGTTTATTGAATGATAAATTAAACCCGAATTTACAAGTTTTTATACAAATTCTCAAATATTTCCACAAAAGTTTAATGAGTTTGTTTATGTTTTAGTTTTAGTTTTAGTTTTTGTTGCTGTTGGATTATTTGTTTAGCTGTTTTGTTGATTTCAGCATCAGTTTGTAAATTATTTATGCGATAAATTAATATTAGAGTGTGCCAAATAATAAAATAAATTAATAATAAACAAATAATTGTCTTGAGTTAACAAAGAGATTGACGTCACATTAGCAAATATTTTTCTTAATATATGTGAAATTTGAAACTTTAAGTTAATATACCCTACCGTTTATTGTAGTACGTGGTAGTGTGAAAACAAGGCACTAAAAACAAATTGCAAAACCGTCAGCAGCAACAACAAGAACAACAACAACAAAGGAGAAGGAGAAGCAGAGGAAGAGAAAGCGTAACTGCAGTGCCGCAGGGTTGCCTGCAAGCTGCCGCCCGGTAAAAAAAAAAAAAAAAAACAAGAAAATAATTTTCATAGCACAACAATTTTTAGTGATTTTTGAGCAATGAACCCAAAATGGGGCGCAACGGGGCGTGGCAAGGGTTACCGCATCGAAAGAGAGGCGAAAAGTGTCCAAAAAATTTACGCCACAGCGGTGCATGCATTTAAGGAGTGGTCCCAGCGTTGACAGTGACTACACATAGTTCCTGTACCCTTACCCAATTTGTGTTCCCATTCCCAATTCTCACTATCTGTTTTTTTTTTTTTTGGTCTATCTCTCTCTCTTTTGCTCTTTCTACGTTTAGTGTTGTCAACCAGTCTGCTTGCATTGCATATTTTGCGGCGTTTAGACTACGAAAACAATGCCCAAGCGTAAACTCAATGAAACTTAGCACAAAAATGAACAGAGAGCAAAAAAAAATTATAAAATGAAAATAACGAAACTATGCTGCAATTTTATATATGTTACTATGATTTATGCCATCATCATAATAAATTTATATGATTTATTTACAACGCCTAAGGCAAGTAACTATTTCTTTTTTTTTTTTTTTTTTGTATGCCAGCTAAAATTGCCTGCACTTTAATTGTAATACAGTTGCAGCAGTAGCAACTCTTCTTCTCTGTGTGAGTGTGTATGCGGCAAGCAAATTCATAACTTTTTTTCTTGACATTT